>CAXHUL010000026.1:86738-214738 GCA_964019695.1 Loripinus fragilis | reverse complement strand
AAGACGAGGCTCACCAGAACCCTTCGCTGGTTGCCCGAACATAGTATTGCAGAAAACACGTATTTCAAATAATCTACGGAGGACCAAAAGTGCCAGTATCTCCTGACACGGTAAACAGCTTGTTCATTAGGGGATGAAGTCCTCGAACGCAGTAACGACAAATCTTTTTGTCACCCACCAAGTTTATCTTAATAAGGCTTGACAGTATAATAAAAGCGCAAAATGGTTGTTTTAATTAATCAGCAAATAAATCTCCTTTGTAGAGGTGGATAATATTTCGTAAAATAAATATATTACCTTGATTTGATATTTGCCTATTGAAAAATACACCATTAATAGTTGTTTGTAAAAGAAAACAAGAAGAAAAAAGAAATCGAACAGGCATGACCTTTTGAATGCATGTTTTTGGCTAGTGGGTAGTCACGTGGTTTTTGTTTAGATACACTGTACGGATGTTCGAATACACTGTACGGACATTCTGATCGAATTTAAGTAGATTTCTCTATGTTTTCCCATCTATACCTAGAAAGTTATACACCATTTTCCAGCCCACATTTTTCCCGAGCAAACGCTACCAGGATACCCCCTTTAAGCTTCTTACTTTGAGTACAAACTCTGTCACCAATAAAATAATTGTCTTCCCTACAGTTCATTTCTATAATTCAAGGTCGAACATCGCTCTTAAAATTTTGTGACAGAGTCTGTACTCAAAGTAAGAAGGCTTATGAGGATACCCTGGCATCGTTAGATCGGGAAAAATATGGGCTGGAAAATGGTGTATATCTTTCTGGGTAAAGATGAAAAAAACACTTTACTTACTTTCGCTTAAATTATCGTTGTGAAGAAGTCGGACATTTCTCCGTACAGTGTTTCCAAACAAAAAACACGTAACTACCCAACCTGAATGCATGACATGATACATTTAATAATCCAGTGAATTAACTTTTGTTTGTTTGTTTGGTGCTTAACGACGCATCAACCCTTGTGGGTCATTAGCGTCAGACGATATTAAACTAAACATGATGTGGATGGAAAGAGTAAAAAATTGTAAGATAAAATAAAAGGAATGATGATGATGAGTTTGTATAATGATAATAAGTTGCAATACGATTGTTGACAGAGACCACGTACAATATCTGACAGTTTCAAAGAGCTATTCAGATAACTGTACATGTTCTTTAACTGAACAGAATACAACATAATATAATCTGTATCATGGTCTGATACAATTGTAAACAAAACATGATTTTAAAAATAGCAATTAGATTTTGTTAAAAAGATTTATTTGTCTTAAAATGTCATAATACTATCAATATGTATATCTTGAAATAATTCTTTCATGTTATCAACATGGAAGCAATTAATTCTTACTTGTGCAAAGTCGCCACATTTCAAAAGGAAATGGCGTACAGTGAATGGTGCGTCGCAACCAACACATTGAGGCTGCTCTTCACCTTGTAGTAAGTATGAATGAGTGACTCTTGTATGACCTAAGCGGAGTCGAGCTAAAACTATTTCTTCTTTTCTAATGTTTCGAACAACTGATTGATATTCACCAATAGTTGGTTTGATGTCAAGAAGTTTACTTCTAATGCTGTTATTCCATGAAGTTTGCCATTCTTCCAAGTTATATTTATTGATAGATGGCTTAAAATTAGAAAATAAAATCTTAAAAGAAGTTGGTTCTAATGAAAGCGATGTTTTTGCTTGCTTATCTACCATCTCATTCCCTTGGATACCTATATGACTAGGTATCCAACAGAGAACAATTTCTTTATAAGCTAAAAGCTCATGACATTTGTCTAAAAGTTTCCGAATCTGTGGATTCTTTGAACTTGTATGGTTCATTGCTTTCAGAAAATATAATAAATTTATTGTTAGCATCGAAATTGCTAATGAAATCTAAAGCTAGATCAATTGCTTTGGCTTCGGCAGTGAAAATTGATGAATCGTTAGGTATACGTTGCATATTACTATGGTTGTCTGATATAACAGCACAACCAACCTTTGAGTCTTCCTTTGACCCATCAGTATAAATTTGTTGGTAATTTTTATAACGACTTTTTTTCTGAAATCATCTTTTAATATGTGTGGATTGGATTCAGATTTTTTCCCAGAATGTAAATCAAAAAGTATTTCAGATGGTTTCATACACCAAGCTGAAATATTTGGTGTAAAATGTTTTTCAATATTTTGTGGTTTGATATTGGCAGATTCTAAGTGTGGTGAAATTCTGATGCCAAATGATTTAATAGCTTTAGGTTTTTGTTCATATAAATCAACATAATTTAGTGGGAATGTAACTTCATGAGCAGGATTTGATGGGTTAGCAGCAAGTCTTATAGCATATTGCAAAGAGAGTTTCTCTCTTCGTGAGTATAGTGATGGTTCATCTGCTTCCACATAGAGACTAGCAACATGAGAAGTTCTAAAAGCCCCTAAAGCTAATCTAAGTCCTTGGTTATGTATAGGATCAAGCATTTGAAGATATGAGTTTCGTGCAGAGCCATATATAATACAACCATAGTCTAATTTTGACCGGACTAGAGACCGATACAGCTTGAGAAGTGTAGTTCGGTCTGCACCCAAGAAGTATGGGAAAGCACTTTTAAAAGATTCAATGCTTTTAAACATTTAGCTTTGAGATATTTAATATGGGGTATTAAACTGAGTTTTCTATCATATAAAACGCCAAGGAACTTAGATTCCACAACAACTGGAATAGGTGATCCATATAAATGTAAAACCGGATCATCATGTTGCTTGCGCAACTGACAGAAATGTACACACTGTGTTTTTGATTTTGTTGCCCAATTTTCAATCTTATTCAAATTTTGTTGTAGTTGACGTTCAATTGTCGCCATGCTTTTTGAGCGATAACAGATACAGCTTTTTCCAAATCGACTACATGTTCCTTTTTAATAAAGGCATCACGTATGATAGTTTCCAATCTAACTAAATTATCAGTTGTACTACGATCAGATCTGAAACCAGACTGGAACCGCGATATATGATTATTAGATTCTAAAAACCAAGTAAGTATTTTATTTATCATTCTTTCAAGTGGTTTACATAGACAACTTGTTAAAGCTATAGGTCTATAGTTATTTGGTTCCGTAGGATCTTTACCAGGTTTGAGAATAGGAATAATTGTTGCATATTGCCAACCATCTGGAAATTTACCGGTAGTCCAAATGTAATTAAATATATTCAAAAGAGTTTCAAGAGAAGTATCTGGCAGATGTTTAAGCATTTTATTGTGGTTCTCATCAGGACCCGTGGCTGAGTTAACTTTTGAAGATAGTTTCACTCGCATCATTGATAAGTAGATTTTAGTAAAATTTGTAAATAAAAGTCTTGTATCATGACCAATAAAACAATCACCTTTTAATTTATTCATCAGATAATAAAGTCAATTATAAGCTGCACCCTTGACCATGTTGACATGGTCTTGTGGAAATTTTTGAACAGTTTAGATCAAAGGAAATGCAGCAAAGTCATGATACAAGTTTTCATGTAATACAGGATTTTATAACAACACGTGCTGTATGTGTAGTTCAGTCACGGCGACCATATTTTATTTTCATGGTCCAATGCTTTCCTATATTAGTACTATAGTCCTGCCGCAATAATAAGAAACGCGAAAATCGGGAATTATATTTTATGACATGCATTTTTCCGAAAATTAAGCTCAAATCTGGATTAAGAATATCCTGCAGTGTCAGAAGAAAATTGTTTGAAGAATCTAATACAACTGCCCTTACCCCTAATCTCTTGGGAATTTCGACATTTTTAGGCTTTCTGAAAAGCGGGGGGAATTCAAATGGTGTAACAGCCATGTGACGGCCTATTTTTCTGCACTTAAATTTCTACAGGTAAGTGTCATAAGAATCACACATTTTAAAATCGTGATTGCTTTCAGTGTACATGCCAGTTTTATTTTTAAGCACTGCAATTCAGTTGAAAGTACCGATTCAATCAGCGTTGACACAGATCCAACTCATACAATACAATCAATTTGATCTGGGTAAATACTGTTTGCTATATTTGTAAGGACATTTTCTACTAAAACAGTGTGATGTGGCTATTATCGACAGTTTTATAAAATAACTTTTACAGTGGTAAACGGCCTAAACATTATCAACTACACATATGTAATTTTATAGTCAGCTATTCAAGTAGTGCAGAACAATAAGTTTTTTCACAAAATGGATTAGGCCTATCCCAGGATTATCCCTGTCAAGTGTCAAATAAGTGGAATAAATTCTACCATCAGAATTATTAGAACAAAAGTAATACCAGGCAATCATTTATTCGCGATCCTTATTTATGCAGCAGTACTTTATATGTACGATACACTTTATGCTATACTGAACAAAAGTGAAAACGCTACACTAACATATTTTATATTTTGTGAGAAAGTATTGGACAAAAAGGATTTACTAAAGATTAATACCGTTTTCCAGACATCCAGCAAGCGATTCGTCGAAACTCCACCAATTTGTCTCTTTTGATGTTTGAGTTATGTTCCTTATTGTGTTTAAAGCTTTATTCACTGAATTTTGCAATTGCGCATGCACAAAAAAGATTGTTATGCTGATCAGAATTCGTCATACTTGTGTTGCATTATTACACAAGAAAACTGTTATATCACTTGAAACAAGCTCAGAAATCAATTTCAAATTTATCAAATTTGTAAAATAAGGAAAACCTCTCCCTTTGACAAAAACAAATAGGGAATATTATATAAATATTACGTTCCCTGATTGGGTAATAGTAGAAAATATCATCCCGAGGAATGTGATTATCACATTTTTAGAGATGATATTTTCGTCTATCACCCAATCAGAGAATGTAATATTTATTTTATCATACCGAATATTAGATGCTTTATTTTCTGCCGTCTTAGGCCCACCGTGGTAAGGGGAGTTCCAAAGGGAAAACGATGCACAGCCTCTTATCTATATGCATGAATGTAAAAACATCTTTCACAAAAATGGTTCTTTTAAGTAGTTTGAATGCTCGAACTGATCATGACTTTCGGTGAAACAAATTACGTCATAAAAAGTCGACGACGCCAAACCTAATACCAAGCATCGTCATTTAAATGGGATACTGTTACAGTACAAGATGTGGTTTTGTTGCAAAATAGAAAATTTCGCCAAATTGGTTCAAATTTGGTCTCAACGTGTTCCTCTCGTCCTAACTAAGAAAACGAGTAGCTACAATTAATGTTTCTGACCATAAACAACGAAGTTATTGGGAGTGGAAAGTGGCCAAATCATGCCTTATGTTGAACGTCTCCTGACGTGAACAAACCATTCGCGCATCGGCGTTGCGCATCAGACGAACGACTGATATTTTCGACTATCACCCGCTGCTATGACAAACGAGTGACAGTATTCGCTGTCGCTTAGTAGCGGGTGATATGGAATTTATATTCACGTGAGACATAATCATAAATATTTGGTAATCTTCGATTTATCACGTTTTTCGATAACTTTCTTTCTTTTTACCAAATCAGGTAGACCTATCAGCACATTGTTCCTACCATTTCTCGGCCAGTAATGTGCGCAGGCTAAGATGCAACAACACATTTATTTTCCTATGGAGATTTCAGTGATAAAATTTCAAGCTTGGCCAATTTGATGAAAACCCCACTTTCTAAGGTTGCTTTTCTAAACGATCAAAACGCATTTCTGGTTGTCAAATGTCTTAGACTACCATTTCGTTCAGTCGGATCTGGTTGGCAGTGGATTTCTGAAGGCCTAAATTGTGTTACAATGCTGTTCAAATTTGTAACCTGAAAAAGTGGACCCCTGTCACATTTAAATGACTTTCATGTTTCCTCATGACAATATCCGTAAACTTTTACTTAATGCATAACCCAGTTTTTAAACATTCAGATACACTTTCATTGGCTTTACTGGCTTGCGTCAGTTTGCATAACAATTCAGGTGTAGCGTTTTCACTTTTGTTCTGTATAAAACATACACGGTGATCACTGACCTGAAACGCCATCGAATGAGTTAGTCAACCGTTGCATATTATTAATAAACTGGGTCAGTTTATGTTCATTCTACCAACAGTAATACTCCCCCGTTGAACAGAAACAAAAATATGCCAAAACTCCATCTAATTACAGAAAAACTCAGCAAAAACATCAGGTTGAAAATTTTGTCAAAAAATACTGCAGCTTTTCCTACCCGCATATCGAAAATATCAAGAGAAAATAACGTGAAAAGATGCACTTTAAGTCGATTTTTCGCGTTTCTTATTAATGCGGCAGTACTATACTACAAAACTTTTAATAAATTCTTATGTTAAAGACACATACTACCTGTGCATATCATGACTTACACTGTAATATATATTTCATTAGACTTATATTGTGATCGTGTTTTGTCTTTGTTGTACTGTCTTGTCTGTCCTTGCAGCCTTGTGATCATCTGCTGGGAAAGGGTTGACCTCTTGTACGTGATGTTTTCTTGTCGCATTCCCATTTCCTTGGTCAGGTGTGGGACTTGATTGTATCGAATCCTGATGTTTTTCAACTTTCTTACTTTGCCCAAGAACAGTGTAGCTAGGATAACTGAACATCCTAACATGACCTCAGCTGTTTACCATGGATTGCAAATAGACCAAAAATAAAAGAAAACTTTGGTTTTATTCAGTTGTGAGTGACTCGCTGAGTTAAAACATTGACACAGTCCAAAAATAAAGATTAGAAAGTAAGTGAATATGACAAGGAAATACCACAATCACACACTGCAGACCAACCAACAGAACTGAGAGGAGAGACACAGAGCGCTTACAATCACAAGACATAAGGAAGGCAATTAAAGTAAAGCAACTAGCTTTCCCTTCATCCACATCATGATTGCAAAACTAGAAAGGGCACTAGGTAATGCATAACAAAACAAAACTAGAGGATCTGAAGCGCTCGCCTGATCTCCTTAATAATGTTAAAATATGTCAAGGTCAACTACAGCTTATAACGAAACATATTTTGTTAACCGTAGAGAAGAATTTTATAAACCTCGTAATAGGTCAATAGGGGTCGATGCCATCCCCTATCAACCTTACAATCAAAACAAATATTATCTGCAATAGGCCATACAGACCCTTGAGCAGATAATCATATATAAACAAGTTTACTAAGCATCTGCATATATGGGGGTTGCAGTCATTTTGGTCAAGTGACTTAAACAATTCCATAAATACTACATCAAACAGACCAGTGATTTCTGAGAAAAAGATGTTTAGATAGGTATGTGCCAGTCCAAATGAGTGACCTTGGATAAGAGGTCACATGTTTGCTTGACATTTGGTACTTATATAAAACCATTGTTAAACATTTTTCGCAAGTATTATGTTTGTTTGTTTGTTTTGTTGCTTTACGTCCCAAGTCAACAGCTATGGTCATTGCGGGACGGTCAGTTCATCTAACCACACTTTTTTCCTGGGCAGGCTTGAACAAGCGGATAACCAGTAATTCGTGCACATACTTTCGCTGGTACCTGACAACAACCCTTCTTAAATGAATCAGCGGAAGGGAGGAGAATGACCGTAGAAATTATTTCATGATTAATCTCCACGAAAGTAGGGGACCGGGCCGGGATCGAACTCGAGTATTATGATTTTGGCTTAAACATTTATAGAAAAATTACATTTCAAAATTTCCCCCATATAATGCATTTGGAATCAAATTAGACCTTGCCATAAAGTAGGTCAAAGTCAACGTAGATTCACCATTTGTGAAAACCTGGTAGGGCTCACATCCCCAATACTACAAACCAAGTCCACGGGCCATTTGCCTTATGGTTCCAGGGAAGATATTTAAAAGGGGTTTTACCATACATGAGTGAGGTGGCCATCTTGGTCATGTGACCAGAACAATTCGTATAATTCATATGAAATTTGAGTTCAATTGACCAACACGTGGTTTCTGAAAAAATATGTTTTAATAGGTTGAAGGGACTCCAATATGAGCGACCTTGGCTGTAAGGTCATAAGTCAACCTTGACCTTTGAAATTTATTTATAGCCATTGTCTCATTAGGTTTAACATATCAAGTGAGAATAATAAGTTTGGCTTCAACAGTATTCAAACAATAAACTTTAAAAATCTCATTTAAATGCATTAAGTGCTGTTAAGTAGGCCTAGGTCAACTTAGGATCATTATTTGGGCAAACTTGGTAGGTCCAACATCCCCAATGCTATATACCAAGTCCCAAGGTCACCGGCCTCCTAGTTCTGGAGAAGATTCTTAAAGGGTTTTTACCATATATGGGCGTGGCGGTCATCTTGGTCATGTGACCAAATAACTTTGTAAAACATTTGGCTAACTTATCATAAGGAGTCTTCATATGCAATTTGAGTTTAATTGGGCCAATGGTTTGTGAGAAAACTATGTTTTAATATATTGATCAGACTCCAATATGAGCGGCCTTGGCTGAAAGGTCAACCTTGACCTTTGAAACTTATTTATAGCCATTGTCTCATTAGGTTTAACATATCAAGTAGGAAATAATAACTTTAGCTTGAACAATATTAAAAACATCAACATTTCAAAAACATCCAATTTAAATGCATTATGACGCAAATTTGACCTTAACGTTTAGTAAGTCAAGGTCAACATAGGATCATCATTTGAATAAACTTGGTAGACCCAACACCCCCAATCCTACATACAAAGTCCCAAGGTCATCGGCCTTCTGGTTCTTGAGAAGAATATTTTAAAGGGGTTTTACCATATATGGACGTGGCGGCCATCTTGGTCATGTGATCAAGATCATTTGAACAAACTTTCGTTTCCACGTCCGAAGGAGTCTCCTTATGAAATTTGAGTTTAATTGGCCCAGTGGTTTTAGAGGAGAATATGTTTGAAAATGTTGACGCACGGATGGACAGACGAACGCCGGAGTTACTGGTATACTATAAGCTCACCCATGAGCCTTTGGCTGAGATGACAAACAATGGGAGCAACAATAAATCAATAACAACAGAACCTATGGGATTCCTTAAATAAACCAGGACCTTATGAAACGGCTCATATTTATTTAGAGCTATATAAAACACGTCATAATGTACTTTGTTGTATGAATTATCAAGAAGCTTCAGAGCAGTGACATCTCTCCCAAATTTCAAACTGGAGTAAGGAAGAGCCAAACAATTATTAAAAAAGAACGTGAGTATGGTCACACAATACCAACTACATTACAGACCAACCTGCAGCATCGTGAGAAAGACTTGCATAACACTAACAGTCACAGGACCGCTGGAAGACACTTAAAGTATGGAAGTGGAGCAACTCGCTTGCATGTCCTCAGCAAGATGATTACAAAACTACATGTTTAAAGGACACTAATTAATGCATAAGTTTTACAAGATAAACACACACAATTGGAGCAACACTAAACAACGAATCAACAACAACAGAGCCTATACAAATCCTGTAATGAACGATGGTTTTATGAAAATGTTCATATTCATTCTGTAGATTTATATAAAACACATCATATTATATGGGTGCAGGAATTATCAGGAAGCATCAGAGCAGCCACATCTCTCCCACACCTCAAATTGGAGTGAATAAGAGCCATACGCACCCTAAGCTGATGCGAATGTTTTAATAATAAGTATGGGTAGAGGAAGTGGAAGTGCTCAGTTGAGGACTAACCTTGACAATATAGGATCATCAGCAGTTTACTATTATAAGAAAAATGCCAATGAAAGTATAGACTATCTTTTAAATGTGATAGCGCCTGGATAATCAGACCAGCTTAGAGATTTAAAGTTTGGCAAAAAATCACGTAAAGAAGATAGAACAGCAACCAAAATGTAATTACAAACTACATTGTTAGACTCTATGGAGAAACAATTCAAGTGATAATAACTTAAAACTCAGCTTTTGTCTCTAATAGTTTCAAAGCTTTCAAAGACAGAACTTCAGCTACTCACTCCGGGACTTACAATTTACCAGACTGACAGAGCTTGATTGGCCTTCACATGTAATCAAGGACTCTCTATTCCTAAAACGCAGAAGTAGCTTCATCAGAGAACAAAACAAAACAATTTAAATGGTGTTCGCAAGTTACTTTTGTACAGTGGAGAACAACTAGAATTACCTGATGTTTTAAGGACTGTATAGTTCTAAAATTGTTGAAATGTATATTGCATATTGTAAAGAAGCTGATTCAGAACGTTTTGTGCAGAACATCTTTATAACAATTCTTAAAAAGTGTGCTGCATCTAAAAGAAAAAAAAAGGATTAGACAACACCTCTGCATCCGGAAGAGTAGTATTTGGCATGCTTGTAGAATTGGTTTCTTCACTGGGAGAAGTTTGACATATATGCTGTATTCTAGCTGATGACATAAAACAGACGATACTATGATCTGATATCTAAATTCCAAGTGAGAATGAAATTCTCTTGCGCCAAGGATTTTTGGAACCTGAATTCTATGGTCACTTGGTGAAATTGAAGAAGATTGTTGTGCATAATTTTTCAGCGCAGTTTAGTAAAATAATTTCTCACTATAAAAAAGATTGGCTATAACATTGATAAATTGCAACAGAGTGCCTGCTTGGTGGTCAACCCAATCACGGCTGACAACTTTGCTTTCCTCTTTAATTGCACGCCGGTGTGTTGGTCTTCAGATTCTATGACGGTTTCCACTCAAATACTTATCTATTGATGAGACGGTAGGGGCCTGATGCTTTGGCTGTTGTCAGGCTCACCCGGGGTTTACCTGTTACATTTATTTTACTATGGTATTCAGTTTTACGTACTGTTGAGTCCTTATCTTTGCTCTATCTCCTTTTTATATCTTGATTTATATTGTCAAGAATACGATGCATGGATAAGTTAGGGGTCTTTCATGCAATTCAAACATCTATGTGGCTTGATCCACATCTGAACAAATGGTGAGGTTGCCATGCCGTGAAACCGGTTTAGGCCCTCCAGTTAAATATTTATACTGACCATTCAAAGGCGGTACTTCTTTGTGGATCATTTGTGTTATTTATGTCTTGTGTTTGTCATGCTTTTGCGTCTGTTCATTGCTGCTTTGTGGTCATCTGAAGGGAAAGAGCTGACCTTTTGGTCCTTGTTTGTAATGTTTACTGTGATTCTGTTACTTTCCCATTTGGTATCCTGGGACAGGTGTGGTACTTGATTGTAACGATTCCTGATCCTTGCTTGGCAAACTCAGTTGTATGTAACCCTTTTAACACTACAGACCTGAAATATTTGTTTGTTTGATGCTTAACGACGCATTAGTCCTTTTAGGTCATTAGCGTCAGACGGTATTAAATTAACTAGAAAAAGTGTCCATGGGACACAGATGCCCCCGCCTATTATAAAAACTGCGAAAAAATTATTAAAAAATAATCTGAAGATTATATGCAAATGTAAAGCATATATTCCGTTCTTGACAAAACAACTGTAAAGTTTAAAAAGGATTTAGTAAAATTGTAGGAGGATTTGTGCTCACAAGGTATCTAATGTCCATAAGCTTCTGTAGTAATTAAACCCAAAAATGACTAAGTTCAAACTGTGAAAAAAGTGACAAAAATGATCTGAGGGTTATATCCAAATGTCATGCACATCTTCAGTCCTTGACAAAAACACCAGTAAAGTTTCAAAAGGATTGGGATAAAATTGTAGGAGGAGTTGCGCTCACAAGGTACCTAATGTCCATAAGCTTCTGTAGTAATTTAGCCCAAAAATTACTAAGTTCAAACTGTGAAAAAAAGTGACAAAAATTGATCTGAGGGTTATATCCAAATGTCATGCACATTTTCAGTCCTTGACAAAAGCAACAGTAAAGTTTCAAAAGGATTGGGATAAAATGGTAGGAGAAGTTGCGCTCACAAGGTACCTAATGGCCATAAGCTTCAGTAGTAGTTGAGCCCAAAATTGACTAAGTTCAAACTGTGAAAAAAGTAACAAAAATTAATCTGAGGGTTATATCCAAATGTCATGCACATTTTCAGTCCTTGACAAAAACACCTGTAAAGTTTCAAAAGGATTGGGAAAAAATTGTAGGAGGAGTTGCGCTCACAAAGTACCTACCTAAATGATGGACGAACGGAAGGACGCACGGACGGACATGGGCAACGCTAAATGCCCATCCGCATTCTACGAATAGCGGGGGCATAAAAATGATTGATGATAAGTTTGTATAATGACATTGAGTTGCAATATGACTGTTGAAAAGAAAGATCATGTACAATATCTGACAGTTTCAAAGAGCTATTCAGACGACTGCACATTTCTTTAACTAAACAGAATATAGCAATGACATTTTTAAAAGAATAAAATCTTTTTAACAAAATCGTATCAATATTTTTAAAATCGTGTTTTGTTTTATATTTGTACCAGCCTATAATAACCTATATATAGTATCACTGCACCATAATATAGTATCAATATGTAAATCTTGAAATAACTGTTCCATGCTATCACCATGGAAGCATTTTTTTAATTGTGCGAAATCGCAGCACGCCAAAAGGGAGTGACGTACAATGAATGATGCATCGCAACCAACACATTGCGGCTGCTCTTCACCTAGTAGTACACATAGATGTGTGCTCTTGTGTGACCTAAACGGAGTCGAGCCAAACAACGTCTTCTTTTCTAATGTTTCCAACGACTGATTGATATTCACCAATAGTTGGTTTTATCTCAAGAACTTTATTTCCAATGCTGTAGTTCTAATGAAATCTAAAAAGGCCAAGGCAAATAGTGTAGATACAGATGAGATGGCTGATATCTCATCTTGATCTACATTGTTTGCTTACTCATCTTGCCTTTTCCCCAAAAGTGACTATGATACCCCAACCTGAAATACCACAATTTCATACCCAATCTTAATTTTTGCAGTTTTTTCCTGATTTGTCCAACACCCCTTTTAACACATTGACCTCTTCTACATATAGAGTGGAAGAATGTACCTCAGAAACTAAAGGGTGAAAGACTGACATTTAACTTCTTATTCAGCAGTCAAACTCATGAGGAGATCATTGCTTACTTAATCATTGACTGATCCACCTGACAGAAATCTACAAGTTGTATGTAATCAAACACACACATTGACATGTTACAGAGATGTAGACAGGTTTTATTAGAGCAGCAGGATTCTGCAATCAACAAATATTCTGAAGAAAGAAAAATGAAGGAGGATGCTATGGAAACTGTCGATGATTCTATCCACAAATCAACTGTTGGAAAGCCCATATTGTTAGAACTACTAACCAAGACCCATTTGGAATTAGCTTACTGGATGAAATCAAGGACCACGAGGCTTTACTTATAATGAACTGGGACATAAGTCGTATCCATGACACATGTATCATTAGCATAAATAAGTTGGATGAGACTCTAAGCCGTTGCCCCGTCTTCTGAGACGTTTTTAAACCAGAACCACTGCCTGTTGAGCCTTCGGGAATTCCTGGACATACGAGACCTGTTTCATGTTTATTTGAACAGATTTGAATTTCATTTTTTGCGGTTTTATATAAATAAAACAAACCAATTTTTGCTTTTTTATGCATAACGGACATGTTCCCGGTATTGCCAAATAGACAAGAAGGCAATTTAAAGCATAGCCATAACACGGTGGCCCTAAATACATCCCAACCCCCTTTTAACTGATTTTAAGAGCTAAAACGGGTGTATCTTCTAAGAAAATACCTATTAAAGTGTGAAATTTTCTTTTAAGTTTAGAGGCACACACAGTCTATTATTAAAATGAGAAACAGACTAAGTGTGCCTGTTTTTGCTTGGAAACTGGGCTTAATAAAATCTTCCATACAAGTGCCCAAATGGGTATCTCATGTATAAACTGTGTCTTGGAAGAAGCTTGAAAAGCAAATTCTCAAAACTCACAGCCGACTCAATTTCTTAGATATTTTAAGTATCTATTACAGATAAAACTGATCACCAAAAATTGCATTTGGGTATTTTACATACAATTTAGTGTTGCTATGGAAACTGTAAACCCTAAAATTTGATGCTCAAGTCGCTTCCAAAAAGTAAATATCAAACTGGAATGCTTTATTTTCTAACAGAACATACTTTAATTATCTATGTACAATATATGAAAGGTTCCACAGAAAAAACTTCCTATCTTTTAGAAATATTGTTCGAGAAAGATTTAGTACATTTTGTTTCAGACAGCATTTTTAAACGCTTAAAATTTGACTACTCATCTTCAGAGACTGTTTCAAACCAGAAAATAAAAATTAAGAACTATTTTCATGATGACTGCGTATTTCTGGAGATCAGACTAACCCATGGAAATCAAGTATTACCCAATATAACGAGAATTAAATGAGTAACGGCGTTTTCAAATTTGTTCAAATAAACATGAAACACCTCTTGTAGAACCACAAAAAGCATAAACTCACCCGGCCGGTACTGGTACAGCCAAGGAACATGGCCACAAAACATAAAAAGGTTGGATGCCTTGATTTGTCAAAGCTTCCTTGTACTTTACTTCAATAATATATAGATCCCAAAGGGATCTAAATGGCAAACAACTGTTAAAACTAGTAAGTGAGTATGATCAGGAAATACCACAATCACAAACCGCAGACACACCCATGGCACCGCGAGGAAGAGCCACACAACCATTACGAGACACCAGGAAGACAAACTAAGCAGAGCAACCAGCTATCTCTTCCCTATAAAGATGCTTGCAAAACTAGAATGGACATAAAGTAAGGAACAAAAAACAATAAACAATTACAGACTCCCACAATGGGAGTAACAATAAACAAAAAGTCCACAGCAATAGACCATCGCCTTTGAACGGACAGCAGCCCAAGCCACCGGGGGGAGCTTAAATGCATTTTACTGGTACCAAAGCTTCGCCCTAGATTCTGCTGTAGTTGAAGTACAAGAAATGTTCAGCTCGCATGGAAGCCTTCTAACTAATGCAATTTATCATTATGGAGAAACACTCTAATCAAATTAACACACTAAAAGGGCTCACGACTCACAGATAGTCAGAGCTAAAGAAAACCTCAAGTTGAGCCACAGTGGGTCAAGCTACAGGTAAGCATCAGGCACCAACCCAGTGATTAAAGCTATACGTCAGAGCCGTCATAGAGTCTTAGGCCTGACCAACCGAGGAAACCATAGCTATAAACCGTGATTGGGTTTAAAACCAGGTATGCAGATTGTCGCCTGACATCTAAGTTATATTCAACCTTAATATAACGTTGGTATTCTTGGATGAGTTGATGCTGAGATATGAGTATTTCTGTAGGTACTTTACATTCTTTAGAATTTTTTTATAGGTTGTCATATAAACCATTCAATTTCACATAACCCAAATGGGCTACATTTTGAGGACAATTTTTTTTGCATTTTGGTGATCCGAATAACCAATTTGGCATCCACTAGAAATTATCATAGGGGTGTAAGTTAGTTCTTCTATCACAGGGTCCAAGTTTCTAGTAGTTCCTTCCTTTTTTCTTTACCAGAATATTTTTTCCTGGGGACGATTTTTGTGTGTGTGTGTGGGGGGGGGGGCATGCCTGGATTCCAATAAACAATTTGACACTCGTTGAAACTTTCCTAGGGTAGCAATAGATCAATTTAGATCCCAGTAACATAAAAATAATTAACCCCTAAAAACTATTTCCCCAAGGATTCTTTGGTGCTTTTTACTATGAAACAAGACACCTTCCTGATACTGTTGATAACATTTCTCAACGAATTAGTTGTGGGTCAGTGGTCATTTTAGGCTAACTGTACTGGCCTAATTGTGGTAGAGAGCCTCATGAGGAATATTTCTGTGAATATATTTGAATTTGAGTAAGTGGATCAAGAGATGTCGGTTAAAATATGTTTTATCTTTAGCTCTAACGGCCCTTTTGTTCGACACAGCCAATCCGTTTGTTCGATTTTGGAAGAAGACATTATGAGAAACATTTCTGTGACCAAAAATATTGAATTTGGACCTGCGGTTCTGGAGGAGATGCCATTTAAACACATTTCTTATCTAGAGCTCTGGAAGTCACTTTATTCAGCGGAGCAAAACCGTTTGTGCAGTTTCAGACCAGGGGATAATGTGGAACATTTCCGCGAGATTGTTTTGAATTTGGACCAGTGGTTCCAGAGGAGAGGTCGTTATAAGATAGTTCTTATCTAGTGCTCTGGTGGCTACTTTGTTCGGCGGAGCATACCATATGTGCAATTTTGGTAGAGGGCATCATGTGGAACATTTCTGTGAAATTATTTTGAATTTGGACCAGTGGTTCAGGAGATGTCATTTAAAGACATTTATTATCTAGAGCTCTGGTGGCCATTTTATTGTGCGGAGCAGAACTATTTGTGCAATTTTGGTAGAGGGCATAAAGAGGAATATTTCTGTAAAATTATTTTGAATTTGGACTAGTTGTTCAGGAGGATATGTTGCTTTAAGACAAAACTTATCTAGAGCTCTGACAGTCCCTATGTTCAGTGGAGCAGAACCAATTGTGCAATGTTGGTAAAAAGCATCATGAGGTACAATCCTATGAAATAATTTTAAATTTGGACACGTGGTTCAGGAGATGTTGTTTAAGGACAATTTCTTATCTAGAGATCTGGCGGCTCTTTTGTTTCTGCGGAGCAGAACTTTGTGCAATTTTGGTGGAGGGTATCATGAGGAACAGTTCTGTAAAATTATTTTGAATTTGAACCAATGGTTCAAGAGATTTTGTTTAAAAGATTTCTTATCTAACGCTTTGGCGACCCTTAATTTTGGCGGGAGCTGAACCATTTATGCAATTTTGATAGAGGGCATTATGGGGGAACATTCATATGAAACTATTTTAAATTTGGATCAGTGGTTCAGGAGCTGTCGTTTAAAGAAAAAAAAGATTACGGATAACGCACAAAGACCGATCACAATATCTCACATTGAGCTCAGATGATGAGTTAATGTATTACTATTTAACAGAATCAAAGGTGCGCAAAGGTATGTGTCTATTGATAATTTCATCAGCGCAAACTCCATATTACGTAACACATATAATGGTATATCTATAACTGCAGAATCGTGTCATGATGCTATGACATTATTATTATCGGTTTCTGTACAGTTTTTCGTCCAGACTAGATTGAGCATCATCATGGCTGCCTTCATCTTATTGACATCAGCTTCATCAGTATCACCATCAGCAACAATCCTCATCTACTCTTTTTCAGGCAAAAGACAACTTCTTAAAAGTAGTGATGCTGAGAGAAACCATTCACTTTAAGTCGGTGTACCAGTTATCCTAACAAGAAATTTGCCTGGTAAACTGTACAATGGTATGATTGGGAAAGTGGTTAGTGCCAAAAAGGATAAGCCTCCAGTCATTAAAGTCAATGGACCGATTGTATCCCTAGATCGAGTTGTCTTGAGATCTATGATCCCGAGCAAAAGAAAGTCTTAGCTGTCCGTTGTCAAAATTCAATTAAGCTTGCCTTTGCTTTGACGGTTCAAAGCGTACAAGGACAGACACAACAGAGATAGACTGCTACTCTTTTTCGCTGCTGGACAACTTGGAGAGGCATTGGTTTGTTTGTTTGTTTGGTTCTTAACGACGCATCAACCCTTGTGGGTCATTAGCGTCAGACGGTATTAAACTAAACATAATGAAGATAGAAAAAGTAAAAATTTATAAGATAAAATAAAAGGAAAGATGATAATGAGTTTGTATAATGATAATTAGTTGCATCATAGTTGACAGGAGAGACCACGTACAATATCTGACAGTTTCAAAAAGCTATTCAGATAACTGTACATGTTCTTTAACTGAACAGAATACAACATTAAAAATTCTGTATTATGGTCTGATACAAATGTAAAACAAAACATGATTTTGAAAATAGCAATTAGATTTTGTTAAAAAGATTTATTTGTCTTAAAAATGTCATAATACTATCAATATGTATATCTTGAAATAATTCTTTCATGTTATCAACATGGAAGCAATTATTTCTTACTTGTGCAAAGTCGCCACATTCCAAAAGGAAGTGACGTACAGTGAATGGTGCGTCGTAACCAACGCATTGTGGGTGCTCTTCACCTTGTAGTAAGTATGAATGAGTGACTCTTGTATGACCTAAGCGGAGTCGAGCTAAAACTACTTCTTCTCTTCTAATGTTTCGAACAACTGATTGATATTCACCAATAGTTGGTTTGATGTCAAGAAGTTTATTACCAATGCTGTTATTCCATGAAGTTTGCCATTCTTCCAAGATATATTTATTGATAGATGGCTTAAAATTGGAAAATGGAATTTTAAAAGAAGTTGGTTCTAATGAAAGCGATGTTTTTGCTTGCTTATCTACCATCTCATTCCCTTGGATACCTATATGACTAGGAATCCAACAGAGAGCAATTTCTTTATAAGCTAAAAGCTCATGGCATTTTTCTAAAAGTTTCTGAATCTGTGGATTCTTTGAACTGGTATGGTTCATTGCTTTCAATACAGAAAGCGAGTCAGAAAATATAATAAATTTATTGTTAGCATCACAAGTGCTAATAAAATCTAAAGCTAGATCAATTGCTTTGGCTTCAGCAGTGAAAATTGATGAATCGTCAGGTATACGTTGCATATTACTATGGTTGTCTGATATAACAGCACAACCAACCTTTGAGTCTTCCTTTGACCCATCAGTATAAATTTGTTGGTAATTCTTATAACGACTTTGCATTTTTCTGAAATCATCTTTTAATATGTGTGGATTTGATTCAGATTTTTTCCCGATATGTAAGTCAAAAAGTATTTCAGGTGGTTTCATACACCAAGCTGGAATATTTGGTGTAAAATGTTTTTCAATATTTTGTGGTTTGATATTGGCAGATTCTAAGAGTGCTGAAATTCTGATGCCAAATGATTTAATAGCTTTAGGTTTTTGTTCATATAAATTAACATAATTTGGTGGGAATGTAACTTCATGAGCAGGATTTGATGGGTTAGCAGCAAGTCTTATAGCATATTGCAAAGAGAGTTTCTCTCTTCGTGAGTTAAGTGATGGTTCATCTGCTTCCACATAGAGACTAGCAACAGGAGAAGTTCTAAAAGCTCCTAAAGCTAATCTAAGTCCTTGGTTATGTATAGGATCAAGCATTTGAAGATATGATTTTCGTGCAGAGTCATATATAATACAGCCATAGTCTAATTTTGACCGGACTAGAGACCGATACAACTTGAGAAGTGTTGTTCGGTCTGCACCCCAAGAAGTATGGGAAAGCACTTTTAAAAGATTCAATGCTTTTAAACATTTAGCTTTAAGATATCTAATATGGGGTATAAAACTGAGTTTTCTATCAAATAAAATGCCAAGGAATTTAGATTCCTCAACAACTGGAATGGGTGATCCATATAAATGTAAAACCGGATCATCATGTTGCTTGCGCAACTGACAGAAATGTACACACTGTGTTTTTGATTTGGAAAACTTAAAACCATTGCTTGTTGCCCAATTTTCAATCTTATTTAAATTTTGTTGCAGTTGGCGTTCAATCGTCGCCATGCCTTTTGAGCGATAACAGATACAGAAGTCATCAACATATAATGAGCAATCAGTAAGATTACCTAAACATTTCACAATATCATTAATTTTAATGCTAAAAAGTGTTGTTGATAGAACGCCTCCTTGAGGTACACCTTGCTCCTGGTCGTAATAGTCAGACAGAGAGGAGCCAACTCGGACTTGCATGGTGCGGTCTGCAAGGAAGTTTTCAATGAATGTAGGAAGTCTACCTCTTAATCCTAGTTTGTGGATATCTTTTAAAATGCCATATCTCCACGTGGTATCATAAGCTTTTTCCAAATCAAAAAACACAGCAACTACATGTTCCTTTTTAATAAAGGCATCACGTATGAAGGTTTCCAATCTAACTAAATTATCAGTTGTACTGCGGTCAGATCTGAAACCAGACTGGAACCGCGATATATGATTATTGGATTCTAAAAACCAAGTAAGTCTTTTATTTATCATTCTTTCAAGTGTTTTACATAGACAACTTGTTAAAGCTATAGGTCTATAATTATTAGGTTCCGCAGGATCTTTCCCAGGTTTGGGAATTGGGATTATGGTTGCTAAGGTCCAATCTTCTGGAAATTTACCAGTAGTCCAAATGTAATTAAATATATTCAAAAGGGTTTCAAGAGAATTCTCTGGGAGATGTTTAAGCATTTGATAGTGGATCTCATCAGGACCCGTGGCTGAGTCATGTGATAGTTGAATAGCTTCAACTAATTCATCTAAATTAAAATCTTTGTTATAAATTTCATTATTTTGTGATTTAAAATTCCATTTAACTTTTTCTTGTTCGGTTTTAATCTTTCTGAAGGATTCAGAGTATTTGAATGATGATGAATTGTGACAAAAAGTTTCTCCTAAAGTGTCAGCAATGTCTGTTTTTGAAGTTGCTTTGCTGTCAGTACCCACCATGTTTAAATGTGTGTAACTGGGGGATTTGTTTTTTCCAGAGATTTTTCTTATCATATCCCAAACCTTTTTAATAGTTGTTTTATGATTGATTTTCGAAACATAAGATCTCCATGACTTACGCTTCGAAAGTTTAATTGTTCTACGGGCTTTAGCTCTAAATACTTTGATGTCATTGAAATTGTTGGTATTTGGAGATCTTTTGAATTTAGATAGAGCTTGTTTGCGCTGTTTAATTGCTTCTTTACAGTCGTCATTGTACCATGGATTACTTTTAGTTGGATTTGTCGAAGTTTGAGGAATACATTCTTTAGATATTTCGATAAGAGAAGAGGTAAAATCAGTTATAGGATCAGAAGACTCTTTGAAGTTTTCTGGCACCAATTTATCAGTGCACAGAGTATTAAATAGATCCCAATTGGCTCTATTTAATTTCCACTTTGGATTGTGATCCTCAGTGGAAAAAGTGTTCTGTTCAATGATGATAGGGAAGTGATCACTATTGTGTTGATCTTCACATACAGATCAATTATAATCAAGAAACAGTGATGGATGACAGAAGGAAAGATCAATAGATGTAAAAGACTTTGTACTTGGAGAATGATAAGTATAAGACTTATCATTCATAATACAAATGTCATTCTTTGTAATGAAATTTTCGATAAGTTCACCTCTGGAATCATTGTTTTGACCACCCCAGAGGATATTGTGACCATTGAAGTCACCTAATAAGATATACGGAGAAGGAAGTTGTTGCAGTAAGTTGTCCAAGTGTTGAGAGTTTAGAGAAAAGGATGGAGGAATATATACAGAACATATGGTTATTTCTCTGTCTAGAGTGACAGAAATAGCAGTTGCTTGTAGTTCTGTCTGTAAATCAATCTTTCTTTGTGGGAAAGATGATTTTACAAATATTGAGGCACCACCAGAGGGCCTCAGACAATCAGTATGAACATAGTTATGTACATTAAAACCTTTTAATGATATGTTATCATCTGGTTTAAGAAATGTCTCTTGAAAACAAAATACAGACGGATTATATTCAGAAATCAATAATGATACTTCATTATAATTAGGTTTCAAACCTCGACAATTCCATTGTATAATTTTATGTTTAAAATCCATACTTGAAAATAATATTAAAAGGAGTAATAAAATAATGGTTAGATTGAAACCCTCCATTATTTAAGCTAATGGTTATCGTGATAGTGTGCCTTTAGGGAGGTGATCACTGGAAGATGGCTCTGTGAAAACCACAGACTCATCGTCCATGACCTCCTCGCCCAGCTCAAGGGGTATAAGGGTGCTGAATTATAATCCAACGGCTGCGAGAATCCAGCACCCAAAGGCAGACTAAGATTTTAACTTGTACACTGGAGTGCCCTATAGATTTGATCTTGCTTGTTGCAATAACAAATTTCCAAACGACAACCATCACAACCAAGGAGACTTTCCCACACAAGGAGGAGACTCAGACATACTGAGGTTTAATGGCGGATTAATTCCCATCATCAGGAAACTACCACTGTTGAATCTATCCCTGGGTCCACGAATTATCCATGGACAGTTGAATCTTTCCTGAGTGAGCATGACAATGCATCCTTCCTTCCTAAGAGCCAGTTAGTCAGGAGTTCTAGGGCATTTTAAAGAAGCACATGGACTTCCTTGCTGAAACTTTTGAAAAAACATGCAGAAACAGCCCACAGAAAATGAAGATTTTGATTTATTATATAAGAAGCTGAACGACTTCCTCACCAGCGAGACACATTATTCTGTGTGTGCATCACTAAGGGATAGCCCTAAGCCACAGAAACTATCATCAAAAACAACTAACTGGATTCTGAAGAAATATAACAGATCAGCGAGTCATTTACTAAGAAACAAGCTGAGAAAGAAGGTATAAATGTTGTACTGCAAAATGAACTAACATCTTTGGCCAAATCAAAGATGCGTTACATTGCAGGGGCCTGTCTCTACAAGATAATTACCAGGTTACAAGGAATTTATCAAAAAACCTTGGCCGATTACATAAAAAATCCCAAGTCCAACGTGCATGGAGTTACAGGATGCACAGGCTACTTAAGTCGCTACTGATCTCCGAAGAACAGGTGCTGAAAGAAACTCAATGACCCAAACAGCATTTGTGAGATTGAATACAAGCAGGGACCACCTATAGGGCTGTTCCATGTTAGTGATGATGTGTTCAAATTCTTTTTTCAACAACTTATAACTATCTTTATTGTTTGTTTGTTTGTTTGGTGCTTAACGACGCATCAACCCTTGTGGGTCATTAGCGTCAGACGGTATTAACTAAACATGATGAGGATGGAAAAAGTTAAAAATTTATAAGATAAAATAAAAGGAATGGTGATGATGAGTTTGTTTTATGAAAATAAGTTGCAATACGATTGTTGACAGGAGAGACCACGTACAATATCTGACAGTTTCAAAGAGCTATTCAGATAACTGTACATGTTCTTTAACTGAACAGAATACAACATAATATAATTTGTATTATGGTCTGATACAAATGTAAAACAAAACATGATTTTAAAAACAGCAATTAGATTTTGTTAAAAAGATTTATTTGTCTTAAAAATGTCATAATACTATCAATATGTATATCTTGAAATAATTCTTTCATGTTATTAACATGGAAGCAATTATTTCTTACTTGTGCAAAATCGCCACATTCCAAAAGGAAGTGACGTACAGTGAAAGGTGCGTCACAACCAACACATTGAGGATGCTCTTCACCTTGTAGTAAGTATGAATGAGTGACTCTTGTATGACCTAAGCGGAGTCGAGCTAATACTACTTCTTCTCTTCTAATGTTTCGAACAACCGATTGATATTCACCAATAGTTGGTTTGATGTCAAGAAGTTTATTACCAATGCTGTTATTCCATGAAGTTTGCCATTCTTCCAAGATATATTTATTGATAGAGGGCTTACAATTGGAAAATGGAATTTTAAAAGAAGTTGGTTCTAATGAAAGCGATGTTTTTGCTTGCTTATCTACCATCTCATTCCCTTGGATACCTATATGACTAGGAATCCAACAGAGAACAATTTCTTTATAAGTTAAAAGCTCATGACATTTTTCTAAAAGTTTCTGAATCTGTGGATTCTTTGAACTGGTATGGTTCATTGCTTTCAATACAGAGAGCGAGTCAGAAAATATAATAAATTTATTGTTTGCATCACAAGTGCTAATGAAATCTAAAGCTAGATCAACTGCTTTGGCTTCAGCAGTGAAAATTGATGAATCGTCAGGTATACGTTGCATATTACTATGGTTGTCTGATATAACAGCACAACCAACCTTTGAGTCTTCCTTTGACCCATCAGTATAAATTTGTTGGTAATTCTTATAACGACTTTGTATTTTTCTGAAATCATCTTTTAATATGTGTGGATTTGATTCAGATTTTTTCCCGAAATGTAAATCAAAAAGTATTTCTGGTGGTTTCATGCACCAAGCTGGAATATTTGGTGTAAAATGTTTTTCAATATTTTGTGGTTTGATATTGGCAGATTCTAAAAGTGGTGAAATTCTGATGCCAAATGATTTAATAGCTTTAGGTTTTTGTTCATACAAATTAACATAATTTGGTGGGAATGTAACTTCATGAGCAGGATTTGATGGGTTAGCAGCAAGTCTTATAGCATATTGCAAAGAGAGTTTCTCTCTTCGTGAATATAGTGATGGTTCATCTGCTTCCACATAGAGACTAGCAACAGGAGAAGTTCTAAAAGCCCCTAAAGCTAATCTAAGTCCTTGATTATGTATAGGATCAAGCATTTGAAGATATGATTTTCGTGCAGAGCCATATATGATACAGCCATAGTCTAATTTTGACCGGACTAGAGACCGATACAGCTTTAGAAGTGTAGTTCGGTCTGCACCCCAAGAAGTATGGGAAAGCACTTTTAAAAGATTCAATGCTTTTAAACATTTAGCTTTGAGATATTTAATATGGGGTATAAAACTGAGTTTTCTATCAAATAAAATGCCAAGGAATTTAGATTCCTCAACAACTGGAATAGGTGATCCATATAAATGTAAAACCGGATCATCATGTTGCTTGCGCAACTGACAGAAATGTACACACTGTGTTTTTGATTTGGAAAACTTAAAGCCATTGCTTGTTGCCCAATTTTCAATCTTATTCAAATTTTGTTGTAGTTGACGTTCAATTGTTGCCATGCTTTTCGAGCGATAACAGATACAGAAGTCGTCAACGTATAATGAGCAATCAGTAAGATTACCTAAACATTTCACAATATCATTAATTTTGATACTAAAAAGTGTTGTAGATAGCACACCCCCTTGAGGTACACCTTGCTCCTGGTCATAATAGTCAGACAGAGAGGAGCCAACTCGGACTTGCATGGCGCGGTCTGCAAGGAAGTTTTCAATGAATGTAGGAAGTCTACCTCTTAATCCTAGTTTGTGGATATCTTTTAAAATGCCATATCTCCACGTGGTATCATAAGCTTTTTCCAAATCAAAAAACACAGCAACTACATGTTCCTTTTTAATAAAGGCATCACGTATGAAGGTTTCCAATCTAACTAAATTATCAGTTGTACTGCGGTCAGATCTGAAACCAGACTGAAACCGCGATATATGATTATTGGATTCTAAAAACCAAGTAAGTCTTTTATTTATCATTCTTTCAAGTGTTTTACATAGACAACTTGTTAAAGCTATAGGTCTATAATTATTAGGTTCCGCAGGATCTTTCCCAGGTTTGGGAATTGGGATTATGGTTGCTAAGGTCCAATCTTCTGGAAATTTACCAGTAGTCCAAATGTAATTAAATATATTCAAAAGGGTTTCAAGAGAATTCTCTGGGAGATGTTTAAGCATTTGATAGTGGATCTCGTCAGGACCCGTGGCTGAGTCATGTGATAGTTGAATAGCTTCAACTAATTCATCTAAATTAAAATCTTTGTTATAAATTTCATTATTTTGTGATTTAAAATTCAATTTAACTTTCTCTTGTTCAGTTTTAATCTTTCTGAAGGATTCAGGGTACTTGAATGATGATGAATTGTGACAAAAAGTTTCTCCTAAAGTGTCAGCAATGTCTGTTTTTGAAGTTGCTTTGCTGTCAGTACCCACCATGTTTAAATGTGTGTAACTGGGGGATTTGTTTTTTCCAGAGATTTTTAACTATCTTTAGCCTGGATGAATTTGTTCGCTGATTCTGAGGACAACAATGATGACGACATATTTAACTCAATGGTTGTTGAGCTGTATGAGCTAATGGCTGAGCACTACCTGCGAATTTCAATCATAGATGGTTTGCATTCATTCAAGACAGCAATTCCAAGGAAGAAGAAACAAGCTCTCTGAAGCAAAATCACAGCATTAAGTGAAAGAAAAGAAACGGGGGCGAATAGGGCACAAGCATAGAAGACAGTGGCTGAAAATTTCTTCTTCTGTCCTATTTGCAAAGAGGAGTGCAAAGAAGAGCCAGAGCAGTATATCGAGAACAGCATTAGTTGTGATTGTTGTAACAATTGGTACCACTTTAAGTGCGTCGCCCTAACTGGAACAGAGATGTTTTAGATTCCGAAAGGTCCGCATGGAAGTGTTCAGACTTCCTGCAACGTGGAATAGGCAGATGAAAGAAATCTACCAGATAAAATATCAGCAAACAACGCGTGTTCACGCTAGGGAACCACTGTGCTAAAGCGGCGCAGCCATCGCGTGTTGGTTGCAGTCAATGTGTGCACAAAATAGTGAACCTTGCTGTCAAGTGTTGATTTTTGGTCAATAAATTACTTCTAAAATTATTCATCGCTAATAATTTTCTGAAGTAAAATATTGATCAAATCATTACTCTTTTTCCACTATAGTTCCACTACTCTGTGACCTTGTCGACTAAAACCAACAATCGATGACTGCGTCATTCAAGTACAGTGGTTCTCTAGCCTGACTTCCCACCATGACAATACGTTTCAAACTGTCATTCTTGCATAGATACCCATTCGTATAACTGTTTAAACCCATTGTCAATTGAATGAAAAACATGTCCAAATCATGTGGTGTTTGAACTTTAATTTAAAAATGACCCTCGAGATATTTGCATGACGTTATATTCAGAAATATATAAAGCTTTATAACCTTGGGGCCTGAACTTCGGGACCATAGGAGTATACAGGATATGCTCTGTAGTTCCCTGATTCTGTAATTTTGTACAACGTCTCCCCCCTGAGAAGACATATTGTCCCCCCACCCCCCTGTGTCAATATGCATGTCTGTCTGTCCATCTGTATGTCCGACACTGTCACAAATTCGTGTCTATTTTTTTAATTAACTTGAAAAACGTTCGAGATATTAATTGAAACTTCATACACCTAAAGAATGATGGGACGACTTGTCATGTTCAAGATCCATAACTCTGGCTTGTATATTAATCAAGTTATTTGCATAAGAACATTAGAAAATTCAATTTTGTGTCTGCACGGTTAAAAGCTATTTGGATGACACTTCATGGATTTGTTAAGCATAATAAGACAATGTATAATGCACAAGAACTACACATATGGCTTGTATATTTTAGAGTCAGTTCTTTTTGACCATTTTAAATGCAATTTTTTGTTCACTCAATTACTAGAAATTCATAAAAATATTTTGATGCAGCTTCACACGTTTGTTTTGATCATCCTGGCACCAAAACGGGACAGACATGTTTTATTAAAAAAAATGCAATTTCTAGTCATTTTTTCTACTCAATAAATTCTGAAACTGTTCTAAGAGACATGGTTTATATATTTTTCCATTCCATTTAAGCACCTTCTAGATATGTTTCACAATTGAAAAGTGACCACCATTATAGATCAAATTGTATCACATGTACATGGAACATGATATATCGGTACCAATGCAGGTCATACTAAATAATGATATCTTCCAACAAGTAATTTCCAATATTAGCAGTAAATTTTAGAAACTCTGGCTTTGGTTGACTTATAAATTGGTCGGTACATTATTAGCTGGTGTAAGGTTGCAGTCTTATATGCTGTTTACAAGAAGTCCCATTTGTGAAAATTTTGGCCTCGAAATTTAAAAGTGAGATTTCTCAAAAAAATATTTAAGTTAGATACTTGAAACCTAGGCAGATGCTTGGGGTGATGAGTTGAGTATCTGGTAATCATGATGGCTCCCTTATAAACACAAAGATGGACCCAACGCCTCGCACATTCTTTGTGAAGATTTGGTCGTGAATTTTGACCCTTCCCTTTAGCTGATTCAAGAATAGCAGTTGTAGGATAATGATGAATTAATGTATTCTTAGTACTGGCTTAACTGCCTCAAGGAGGCTTGCAAGGCGATACCTTTTTTGAGGATCATTTGTGTTATTTATGTCTTGTGTTTGTCATGGTTTTGCGTCTGTTCATTGCTGCCTTGTGGTCACCTGCTGCGAAAAAGCTGACCTCTTGGCTCTTGTTTGTGATGTTTAATTATGTTTTTGTGACTTTCCCATGTGGTATCCTTGGTCAGGTGTGGTACTTGATTGTACCGATTCCTGATATTTGTCCACTTTCTTACTTTGCCCAGGCACAGCTAGGATAACTGACCATCCTAACATGACCTCAGCTGTTAACCATGACTGAAACAAAACAAATAAACCAAAAATAAAAGAAACTTTGGTTTTAATCAGTTGTGAGTGATGTGCTGAGTATACACATTAAAAATAAGAAAGTAAGTGAGCATGACAAGGAAATACCACAATCATACACTGCAGACCAACATACAGCACTGAGAGAAAAGACATAGAACGCTAGCAATCACAGAACATCAAGAAGACAATTAATGTAAAGCAACTAGCTTTCTCTTCCTCCAGAAGATGATTGCAAACTAGAAAGGACTTTAAGTAATGTATAACAAAAACTATAAATAATGAGAGCAACAATTAACAATGAATCAACAACAACAGAGCCTATGCAAATCCTAAACTGAACAATGACCTTTTAAAAAGGCTCATAATTATTAGAGAATTATGCAGAACTATATAAAACACATGCTAATATACTTTGTTATAGGAATTATCTGGAATCTCTCCCAAATTTCAAACTGGAGTGAGGAAGGGCCAAACAAAGATTAATAAATGCGCGAGTATGACCACAAACACTACAGACCAACCCACAGCATCGTGAGTAGTCGCATAACACTTACAGTCACAAGACAGCAGGAAGACAATTAAAGTAGAGCAATCAGCTTTCATATCCTCGGCAAAAAACTATAAAGGACACTAAGTAATGCATAAGTTTTACAGAACAAAGTTCAAACACAATGCCACACAATTGGAGCAATACTAAACAATGAATCAACAATCACAGAACCTATACAAATCCTGTAATGAACGATGATTTTATGAAAAGGCTCATATTCATTCTGTAGATCTATATAAAACACATCATAATATATTGTTGCAGGAATAATCAGGAAACATCCCAGCAGACACAGACTTCCCAAATCTCAAACTGGAGTGAATTAGACCCAGATGCATCCTGCTGATGCGAATGTTTTAATAAACAGTATGCGTTGAAGAAATGCAAGTCCCCTTAGGGCTCATTTAAGGACTAACCCCAACAATGTAGGATCATCGGCAGTTTAGTATTACCAGAAAAAATGCCAATGAAAGTATAGACTAACTTTTAAATGTGATAGTGCCTGGAAAATCTAACCAGCTCAGAGGCTTAAAGTTTGGCAAAAATACACGAAAAGGAGATAGAAACAGCAAAGAAAATGTAATTACAAAAGACATTGTTAGACTGTATGGAGAAAAAATGCAAGGGATAACAACTAAGAAACTCAGCTTTTGTCTCTAATAGTTTCAAAGCTTTCAAAGACAGAACTTCAACGACTCACTCCAAGACTTATAATTCACCAGACTGACAGAGCTTGATTGGCCTCCACATGTATTTAATGACTCTCTATTCCTCTATAAGCAGAAGTAGCCACGTCAGAGAACAAAACAATTTAAACCGATAATCTCTTATGGCATCGGCAAGTTACTGTTGGACAATGGAGAAAAACTAGAAATACCTGTTGTTAAACTGTAATTCTAAAATTGCTGAAATATATATTGCATATTGTAAAGAAGCTAATTAAGAACGTTTTGGGCAGAACATCCGTATAGAAAATTCTTAAAAAATGTGCTGCTTCTAGAAGAAAAAAACTTAGAAGATTAGAAAACATCCCTGGGACTGTGATAATGGAGATGGTGATGATGATCATTGCTGTTTTATATATATCAATAGAGAAGTAGTAGTAGAAGATGGTAGTAGTGGGAGTACAAGTAGTTATTAATAGCATTGCATTGAAACCAATGATATGGCCCAACGAGGCTAAGGGCGACGACTGCATTTAGTTTCATTCAGATGTGTATTAAACTATGCGCATAGGCTACATGTGCATTTCCGAAAACAACAATATCAATATATGGAAATAAGAAACAAGAGCCATAGGGCCCTGGATCGCTTTTCTGCATCATGGCGCATGAGGATATGATGTATTGACCTGCGGCTAAAGTGATAATATTTAAAGATATTTCTATCTCTGGTGGCCATTTTGTTCAGCCGAGCTGAACGTTCTGATCAACTGTGGTAGAGGGCATCATGAGGAATATTTCTATGAAAATACATTGAATTTGAGCCAGTGGTTCAAGAGATGTTGCTTAAAATATGTTTTATTTATAGCTCTGACAACTTTTGTTTGCACAGCCTAAAAGTTCGTGCAAATTCGGTAAAAGACAGAGGACATTAGGATAAACATTTCTGTGAGATAATATTGAATTAGGATCAGTGGTTCAGGAGGAGATGCCATTTAAAGACATTTCTTAACTAGAGCTCTGTCAGCCCCTTTTGTTCTATTATAAGATATTTCTTATCTAGTGCTCTGGTGGCCCCTTTGTTTAGCAGAGCAAAACATATGTATAATTTTGTTAGAGGGCATCATGTGGCACATTTCTGTGAAATTATTTTGAATTTAGACTGGTTGTTCGGGAGGATATGTTGTATAAAGACATTTCTTATTTAAAGCTCTGACAGCCCTATGTTCAGTGGAGTGGAAATGCATCATTAGGAACAATTCTATGAACTTATTTTGAATTTGGACAAGTGGTTCAGTAGATGTTGTTTAAGGCCAATTTCGTATCTAGAGCTCTGGGGGCCTTTTTGTTCGGTGGAGCAGAACTATTTGTGCAATTTAGGCAGAGGGTATCATAAGGAGCAATTCTAATAAATTATTTCGAATTTGGACCAATGGTTCAGATGTCGTTTCCAAAGCTCTGGCGGCCCTCATTTTTGGCGGAGCGGAACCATTTATGCAATTTTGATGGAGAACATTATTGCGGCACATTCATGTGAAATTATTTTATATTTGGCTTGGTGGTTCAGCAGCTGTTGTTTAAAGAAAAAAAGTTTACGGAATTATCTCACCTTGAGCGCAGGTGAGCTAGAGAAGATGATGAGATAATGTTTTACTATTTAACCGATTCAGTCGACTCTTGCTCACTCAGTAACGGGACCAGTATTTCATTTTGACATAGTCTGCAGTTGGATTAAAAGATGGTCGGTTTAATATAATTTATAAGACGGGGCTGGTTATTTTTCAGATTGTGTTGTGGTTACAGTTGCACTCTTTCAAGGATCGCATATACACGTGTTGATACTACATTCGCATGCAATATACAAAATATGAAACTTGTGCATTTTTGATTTGATTCAATAAGCTGGGATAAGTTTTGATCTTAGCAAGCATTGTAGACCCTGATGAAATGCAAAAGTTTTGGTATTTCATCGCTGTTATCAGTAACTATTTAGGGGCTTATTTTCAAGAGTAAAGGGAAACGATGCCCTTATAAATCGGTACACAGTATTATACGAGTTATTTCTCGTTGGTCGCCGACAAAGCGATAGAGAATAAGAACACGACTTAGTGAAACATCTATGGGTTTGAAACTATTAGAGGGTCACTGATGAGGCCTAAATGAACGAAACTAGCTAGCCTGGCCAAGAAAAATTGCACAGTCACTCTAGTTTCAGTTCTTTGGTGCATTCTTTGCTTCCAGAGGATAACGTTTTTAAGAACATATTTGACTTCATGGGACTGCGTGGCGGCGGTAGAACGTCTCCCTGCCCTTCACTACAGTTTAGGTTTTTTCTTGTCCTTTGGGATCATGGGTTTCATAGTGGAATAAGAGGGTCACTGATGATGCCTAAATGACCGAAACTAGCTAGTCTGGCACAGAAAATTTGCACACTCTAGTTTCAGTTCTTTGGTTCATTCTTTGTTGCCAAAGGATAACGTTTTTAAGAACATATTAGTAGGTTCTTTCTTTCTCCGAAGGACCCGTTTTTCTGACTATTTAAAGTATCAGTTTACGGAATGGCAGCGAGTTCGGTACCATTTCTTTCCAAAACGGAGTTGGATTGATGATCTAAAATGGATTGCGAGTGGGTAGTGAGTTCGAGGCCAAGATACAATCATATACGTATGTAGAGATTTTTCTATTACAACCTGTGAATCGAGAAGGGCAGCTGTCAGTTACTGGTGAAAGTATGCAAAATACACTTCATGACTGAAAAGTCAAGAGATAAGGCAACATAATATTATTTTTTACATATTTTCTATTTAAATTTAGTATGGTCGTGTGTTTAAATCTTACCAAACCAAAGTGATTAGTCGTGAACTAATGTCTTTAGGCATCGGTTCTTTACCATTGATAGAAGTAGGGCATTGCCTGTATAATACGTTTAAATTAACACAATCATAGGTAGCAGCTGAGCTGCCACCCACCCCTCTTGTGTAAACTTACACTTAACTCTTCAACAACAACACGAGGCCAACATTTCTCATGTGATAAAATGAGCTGTGACATGTGATTTCCAACAATGTGGTATTTTGACAAGTGTAGACTCAGAGGAGCCTGTGCTGCCTCTTTTTAAGCTTAGACACTCCAAAATGATGTTCGGTCAGTAGCTTAGCAGTCATAGAATATTTAAGCTACTCGCAAAGGCTCTGATAAGTCTGCGCATATGAGCAGGCTGGACTGAGCCTCTGCTGGTAGCACATACCACATTGTTGAAAATCTCATGCCACGGCTCAAATATTTAAACAAATTCTACCTGTTATTGTTGTAGACATTCTCAGGATCAATACAATCGAACAGACCATACGTTTTTAAGCAGTTGTGACAAAGACAAATGCAGGAAAACTGCTTCATTTGGAGACATATATCATTCGTAGATGTTGATATTGCCCCTATGAATCCATACCAACCGACACCATTCCAAGACTTCTTTTATGCTAAAATTCCTTTAACGCTGGCTCAAGCAGAAGAAAAAAAAAACGATTTGAGAGGAATGACAAATTTAGTATAAATACATCAATTTTAATAAAAACAAACACCTATATATATATATATAAAAGGCCACTTTTGGCCCCAGGGACATAATCTGAACAAACTTGTTAAGGTCCACTAGATGATGCTACATACCAAATATCAAAGTTCCAGGCCTAGTGATTTAAAACAAACAATCTCAGCCAAGAAGTTTTATGCCTTCCCTTTATAGCCTATATAAAACATGTGACCCCCAGGGCATGGTCACGTTTGGTACCAGGGCCATAATTTGAACAAGCTTGGTAAGGTCCACTAGATGTGTCACCATATCAAATATTAAGGCTTTAGGACTTGTGGTTTCAGACAAGAAGATTAGCATGGGAAAAACCGGCCACGGTCCCTGGCGGACATGTTTTTTAACCAATCAAAATAATTTAAAAAACTTTGTAGAGGGTCACCTAAGGTCCATTTGTACCAAATTATTTTCAAATCTGACCAGTAGTTCTTGACAAGAAGATTTTTAAAGTTTCTCCTTTTGGTGGCTATGACAACCAGAATTTTACAATGAATGAAAACCTTGGAAGTGACCACCCTGAAGATTGGTAAAAATTCTGCTGAGTGGTTTATGAGATGTTAAAGGAAATTGTTGACGGAAATCATATGATCGCAATAGTTCAAACTTGTACAGGTTACATATTTTGTACATTACATAAGGTTGTGCACTTTTAACTGAACTGAAAACTACAATGGCGACGATATTCGTTTTGTGTGATTTGATTCTTTACGTCCCATTCAACACTTTTTCAGTTATGTCAGGACGAGTCTTCTTGGGTTGAACCAGTTCTAAGCAAGGATTACTGTGTCTTGCTAAAGGACACACCACAGTAACGCCAGTGAGGCTCGAACCCGCAACCCATCAATCTCAAGAGAAGTACTCTTCCACTGAGTCACGGCGACGTTATGAATTTAGGAAAGAAAGAAAGGATAGAGTTAGAAAGTAAAATTCAATGCTCTCAACCAGTCGTAACTAAAATGTATTACTTAAAAGGGTACGTTAATTAGGGGTATTTTGACCCCTTCTTGAGCCCAAAACTAAAAATTACTTTTCACCAATTGCTTTCGATTGGTTTTTTAGAAGAATAACTGAATTGTAATATCCTGGCTTTTATTATACTTTTACCGTTGCTATGGTAACAAAAATGGCGGATGAAATAGGCTTAAAATAGAGAAATTGCCATTTTGGGCTTAATTTAAGGCTTTTGTAGACCGATTTTTTAAAGAATTATATATCAGCACAAGCGAACAAAAAAAAAAATTTATGTAGTGTGTGCCGTGATAATTCTCATCATTAGTTAAAATATCTTTTTGGTATTTGCTTGTGCTCTATATTAATGCCTCTGTTACATGTCTCAAAATTGCTCCTATATGGCCATTTTCGTATTTTTAGCCTATTTTGGCGGCAATTTTTGTTACCATAGCAACCGTAAAAGTCGAATCAATACCATACTTTTACACTTTGGCTATTGTTCTAATAAACTAATCAGAAGAAACTTGTGAAGAGCAACTTTTATTTTTTGACCTCATAGGGGGGAGGGGGCAAAATAGTCTCTTAATGCACGTAGCCCAAATTTTGGCCTTGTTGCGAGATAACTTGTTTTGTTTTTTTGACCAGATTAGCTGCTCAGCTACATCGACAAGCCAGGATGTTGAAATTTTGCCAACAATATTAAAGTGAAGCTATATACTTTCCAGATTGTGAATAATAAAAGCGCTGACCAGATTGCAAATGCTGGTCAGCGAATTTATTGTTCGCATACAAGCAAATCAGGTGTTTCCTCGAGGATTCCCACTTTAGCTCGTCCAGTGGGACTTCAAGTTCAGTGGACAGCTAACTGTGTGAATCTTGATTATTAACACATTGAGCAACGGGTACTTAGGCAAAAAACGAAGAATCAGATGAATTGCAACAATTTTATCAGGGTCCGCACTGATCGCTTAGACAAAATCGATCTTCAGAGAAATACAATATGCTTTTGGATAATCCAACCTATGACCCCTTAATACAATGGATCATTCTGACTTAATTGTGTGTAGCTTTATGGAAACTTTCATTGGTCTGAATAGGGTTAAAACGACAATGAGTTGCTTAATGTGATTTCGCTTGCCTGATCATAAAGATGTCCCATCTTAGGATTCAGTTTCCACATATCATTTGCCACCTGAACCAGCTTGTAGGTATGTTCGTCTCTTCTTGTGTTTGACAGTGTCCTCTTAATGATCTCATCCCACTGTTTTGAATCAACACGTGAATGCGGTTTAAGTGCTCCTGACAGTTTTGGACAGTTGCCATCAAGACTATGATATACACTTCGAGGACTTCCAGAGAGTGATCAGTGCTAAGAACTGGTAAGAGTTGTAAAACACTCCACGCTGAAGTCACTCCGTGCAGCAAAAAGAAATCATTCACCTTATCCACCATCACATACGTAGATAGCGCTATATCTACAACCTTCTTTCCAATGTCATTGACATCAACGTCACCTTCAGTGTGAGCTACATCAAGTTTCATAGTGGATAGCAGGGATACAAAATGATCTCCATGAGCTCTTATGAGGTAGGCCATTCTGACATTGAAGGAACCCGCTATCAACACCCATGGTTCTTTCCTAATGTCTTGTCGTCGTGTTATATTTGAAGAAGTTCAAGCGGAGTCTTAGTCCCTTTTCCGATCTCTTTGGCTGAAGTTAACGATTTCTCATGGACCAGAGGAGAGAATGAGTAGTGCAGGTAAGCTGGGCCCTCACATACTCTTCTGCTATTGCCAGCAGAGTAGCCATAGCCTGTATGGATTGTTCCATGCAAGGCAGATGATCCAAGACCAAGTGTGTACTTTGGGAACTCACTAGCGATGGTTTCATCAATAGTGTTATACTTGTTTGCCATCAGTTCTAGAAAGTGATGAAAAATGGTGTAATATGAATGATGCTTGCCTTTTAAACTCTCCGAGTCTGGCTCCTTGTCTGGATGTGGAGCCTCCAGTCTGTTGACATACCAGTCCACATATTTCTGAATCCATTCTTCTGTCGCTCCAAGCCGATGGAGAGCCACAGTGAGTTGAGCCACGTGATTTGATAAAAATCCACAGTACTGAATATAGTACTTATCCGTGTTCGTTGTATCCAGAATCTTGTCAATCGACATATTGGCAGAGTGTGCTTTAGCAATGTTTGCAGTCCCGATATGTTTATAAGATAGACGTGGACTGTAATTAAATGTGTTCAATTTTCTTGCAAGAAACAGCAGGTGGATACGAAACATGCCAACTGGACATTACAACACCAGGATAGTGCGTCTGTGTATAACTTCGAATTCTGAAATAAAAAAAAGTTCCTGCAGATATCATATCAGATAAATCTATTTTGTTTCTGATTCTTAACGTCCCAGTCAATAGTTTTTTAATGGTACGGCAGGCCTTCCTTGGTCAACAAAACATTGACTCCATCGGTGGTGACCTTTCTCTTCCCAGCTTAAGGTTCTACCAACTGAGACACTGAGCTTCGCATGATTTATATATCTAGACTAGCCACTGTTTGGGTTATCATATTTGGAGAAATATATATTCAATCTCAGCTTCATTTCATGTTTATATTCTTTTTCACCCACAAGAGCCTATAACGTCTTTATAAGGGACAAAGGCAACAATGCAGGCCCATATCAGGCGCCACATGACGTCTGATCTAGATTTCCACAGTTTGCTTTAAAATGTTCTTTTAAAAATGGAAACAAGAGGACCTGAAGCGCTCACCTGAATAATGTTAAAATAGGTCAGATCAACTTTGGCTTATTATTTAAACATATTTTGTTTTACCGTATATGGGAATGGTGGCAATTTTTCGTCAAGTGACCTAAAATAAATATATTTATATTATTGTTTTTCTACTGAATAGTATTATATTCCAGAAGAAATTTAAGTTCAAACAGCCTAGTTATTTCTGAGAATCGTATTCGGCGGTCCAAATTGAGTGGCCTTGGATGAAAGGTCAGCTTGACCTTTGGTGCTGTCTCATTAAATTCAACATTTCTTGCAAGTATTATGATTTCACTTAAATAGATATAGAAAAATGAACATTTCCCAAGTATACATACATTAAGAATCAAAATCGCATTGTCGTAAAAAAGGTCAAGGTCAACCCAGATTCATCATTTGTGCAAACCTGGTAGGGCCCACATCCCCAATGCCATTGTTTTTTTTTTGTTTGTTTTTTTTTTGTTTTTTTTTGTTCCAGAGGAGATTTTTAAAGGGCTTTACCTTATTTGGGTTTGTCGGCCATTTTGGTCATGTGAACATTAATATTTTTGTTATAAATTTACTTCTCTCAACATATGAATGCTCCATATGAAATTTGAGTTCAAATGGCCTAGTGGTTTCTGAGAAAACTGTTTAAATATATTGATAGGACTCCAGTATGAGACCTTGGCTGAAAGATCAACCTTGACATTTGAAACTTATTTATAGCCATTGTCACATCAGGTTTTACTTAAGATGTTAAGCGAGAATAATGACTTTGGCCTCAACAGTTTAAAAAAATCAACTTTTCGAAACAAATCCCATTTAAATGCATTAGGAAGCAAATTTGACCTTGACATAAAGTAGGTAAAGGTCAACCTAGGATCATAATTTGAACAAACGTAGTAGGCCCAACATCCCTAATACTACCTATCAAGTCCAAAGGTCATGGTCCTTCTGGGTCTCGAGAAGATTTGTAAAGGGTTTTACCATATATGGCCATGTCAGCCATTTTGGTCACGTGACCAGAACAATTTGTATGAATTTTGGCTAACTTGTTTTAAGGAGGTTTTATATGAAAATTCAGTTCAATTGGCTTAATGGTTTCTTTGGAAACTATGTTTTAATATATTGATGGGACTCCAAATATGAGCGGCCTTGGCTAAAAGGTCTATCTTGACCTTTGGAACGTATTTATAGCCATTGTCACATAATAAGGTCAAACATATCAAAAAAAGAAAATGGCTTTGGTTTCAACAGTTTTCAAAAAAATCAACTTTCAAAATGCATTAGGAAGCAAATTTGACATTGATGTTAAGTAGGTCAAGGTCAACCCTAGGATCATCATTTGAACACACTTGGTAGGCCCCACAGCTCCAATGCAACATACCAAGTCCCAAGGTCATCAGCCTTTTGGTTCTGGGGAAGAATAATTTTAAAGGTTTTTACCATATATGGGCGTGGAAGCCATCTTCGTTAGTGACCAGAGCCATTTGAACAAACTTTCGTTCCCGCATCCTAAGTAGTCTCCATATGAAATTTGAATTTAATTGGCCCAGTGGTTTCAGAGGAGATGTTTGAAAATGTTGACGAAGGCCAGAGTGACTGGTATACTATTTGCTAACCCATGAGCCTTCGGCTCTTTGTGAGTGTAAGGCAGAACAGCTGCCTGCGTGGTGTTCTTCATTCTCTTATGTTACACAACATGAATACTCACAAAATAATGTTTCGACCAAATGACCCCATCCCAAGGGTCATGGGTTTTTGTAAGGGCAAAATGTTTGCTAACATAGGGTTGTATGCTTAATTGCCTTTAATTTGATATGCAACATGACCACATTCTGGAAAAATGTGTTTAGGCTGCGACCTAACCCCCTTACCCAAGTCCACCCAGGGGATCGGATCCAGGGCGTCGAAATTTTCTGTGCAATGCATGCCCCAAGATACTGTCACTGAATGCCTTGTGTCCTTAAGCAAAACATGAATCCTTGTTTAGTAATGGTTCAACCAAGGAAGACTGAAAAATGTAGAATATCAAATCAATCAATCAAACAAATTCATCTAGGGTAAAACCATTGGCCGCAAATGTCTGAGGGTACAATAGTAGTCTCTGAAGTCTTCCTAGACTATCCCCCAGTGGGGACTCTGATATTATCATAAATACGTAGGCTGGGGCTATTTTTTGGGTTCAAAATTTTGAATTTCAATATTTTTTTTTTTGGGGGGGGGGGGGGTGGGGGGGGTTCAGACAAAATGAATATGAGTATGAAGATTCTGTGGATTTTTTTGGGGGGTCATCATAAAATTGGACTATATTCAGTGGTAATTTCTATGCATTTGAGGGTCCTTTCCTAAGGTCAAGGTACTTACTGGGGGATATTTTTGGGGGTTGCTAAAAATTCAAATATTTTTTGAGGTGCTTGAAATTCCTGATTTTTTTTTTTTTTGGGGGGGGGGGTGTGAACGGTAGATGCTGGGCGCGAGCCTGCGTATGAAGAAAAATGAGAGTACCCCCCCCCCCCCCCCTGGAGACTATCCGTCAGTCATTTAAGACTGTCACTATCTCTCAAGTTCTCACAGACCACACCGGATAGGCCGCAATCAAAAGCGTTCTTAAAAATCGACGAACGCGGATTAAAAATCGCTAGAAAAAGTGTTTTTGATTGCAATCGAAAACTTTGTTTCTAACTTTTTTGGCGATAGTATTAGGTTCTCGATTGCCGCCTATCCAGTGTGAGACTGTCCATCAGTATTCTAGACTGTCCAAAATGGCTATAAAAACAACACACAACATACCTTTTTAGATTAAAAATCTCAATCCTCTGCATTGATTATAAACTAGGTCGACGTATATGTTTAAGTTACGTTTATTTTTAGCAAACCCGATATCCTGATAGTTAACCTTTTTTGATGAGGTGGACAATAAATAACAAGAGTGATATAAAGTCATTACCTCTCTAATGCGTCTCACCATGAGAACACCTGGCTTTGTTGCATGCGAACAGAGTGGCGCAGACCATCCTGCGCAGTCTGGCCAAGGCATTTGTTTTTCGCTCTCTGGAAAGTGAACTTTGGCTTAACTAGCTACATGTGCACGAAACATGCGCGGATACACCAACGTTTCGCTGGCGTGCAGATGATGGCTAAACATAGAATGCTGGCTTGGTAGCTTTGTTTGTTTGTTTGATTTTCCAGGGAACCCTCCAAGTATTGCTCAGGAACCCTATTTTTGTGATTTTTCAGGCCCCCTCTGCGCATGCTAGCTAGTCCCTGTAGCGTCGCATTATTGTTATGAGTATAACTTGGCCGAAAACTCAGGCGTAGATGTTGATTTTTCCCATATGAATCCATACCAACATCTTATTATATGCTATCATTCATGTCTAGAGTTTTAATTTATGCTGGCTCATAATAGAAGAAACAAGAATTTTTAAAAAAAAGATATTTGGCTGCATTTCAATTTTGGAATTTGTTTTATATGTATGGTTTGTTTCACTTATAAACTTGATAACCTCTCAAGAAGACCGTGTCAACGACATCTGAGTTCCATCCTTAAGTTGTTACATGCACTGGTTAAGTTCGACAATGTCTACATATTATCTTTAAAGCGTATCAAAATAAATAAAAGCGAAAACGCATGCAAATTACTGACAGGCCAAAGAATTAAACAAGACAAAATCACAACACCTTTAAATAGCTTGGAAAAGTCCCTTTCAAATGCAAAGATCAATATGAAATTTAGGTCAACAGTTAGCAGATGACATTTTAACATAAATTGGAAATAGAATGAAAATGAAAAATGACTATTTTTTTATTCAACAGTGACCTCTACAATAAATGGATGTTGGTTGGTTGGTTGGTTTTGTTGCTTTACGTCCCAAGTCAACAGCTATGGTCATTGCGGGACGGTCAGTTCACCTAACCACACTTTTTCCTGGGCAGGCTTGAGCAAGCGGTTAACCAGTAATTTGTGCACATACCTTCGCTTGTAACTGACAACAACCCTTCTTGAATGAATCAGCGGAAGGGAGGAGAATGACCGTAGAAATTATTTCATGATCAATCTCCACGAAAGTATGGGACCGGGCCGGGATCGAACTCGCGACCCCTGGATCTGCTGTCAGACACGCATCTGTAGCCAGACACGTTACCGACTGCGCTACGCGGCCCGGTAAATGGATGTCTAAAAGTAGAAGTCTACTTTCTTTTCTGGGAAAATGCGCATCAGACTTTTTAAGTCTAACTTTGTTTTTGTTTTTTTTGTTTGTTTGTTTGGTTCTTAACGACGCATCAATCCTTGTGGGTCATTAGCGTCAGACGGTATCTAACTAAACATGATGAAGATGGAAAAAGTAAAATATAAAATAAAAGGCATGATGTTGATGAGGTTGTATAATGATAATTAGTTGAAATACGGTTTTTGACAGGAGAGACCACGTACAATATCTGACAGTTTCAAAGAGCTATTCAGATAACTGTACATGTTCTCTAACTGAACAGAATACAACATTAAAAAATCTGTATTATGGTCTGATACAAATGTAAAACAAAACATGAATTTAAAAATAGCAATTAGATTTTGTTAAAAAGATTTATTTCTCAAAAATGTCATAATACTATCAATATGTAATTCTTTCATGTTATCAACATGGAAGCAATTATTTCTTACTTGTGCAAAATCGCCACACTCCAAAAGGAAGTGACGTACAGTGAATGGTGCGTCGCAACCAACACATTGTGGCAGCTCTTCACCCTGTAGTAAGTATGAATGAGTGACTCTTGTATGACCTAAGCGGAGTCGAGCTAAAACTACTTCTTCTTTTCTAATGTTTCGAACAACTGATTGATATTCACCAATAGTTGGTTTGATGTCAAGAAGTTAATTACCAATGCTGTTATTCCATGAAGTTTATTACCAATGCTGTTATTCCATGAAGTTTGCCATTCTTCCAAGATATATTTATTAATAGATGGCTTAAAATTGGAAAATGGAATTTTAAAAGAAGTTGGTTCTAATGAAAGCGATGTTTTTGCTTGCTTATCTACCATCTCATTCCCTTGGATACCTATATGACTAGGAATCCAACAGAGAGCAATTTCTTTATAAGCTAAAAGCTCATGACATTTTTCTAAAAGTTTCTGAATCTGTGGATTCTTTGAACTGGTATGGTTAATTGCTTTCAATACAGAAAGCGAGTCAGAAAATATAATAAATTTATTGTTAGCATCACAAGTGCTAATGAAATCTAAAGCTAGATCAATTGCTTTGGCTTCAGCAGTGAAAATTGATGAATCGTCAGGTATACGTTGCATATTACTATGGTTGTCTGATATAACAGCACAACCAACCTTTGAGTCTTCCTTTGACCCATCAGTATAAATTTGTTGGTAATTCTTATAACGACTTTGCATTTTTCTGAAAACATCTTCTAATATGTGTGGATTTGATTCAGATTTTTTCCCGGAATGTTAATCAAAAAGTATTTCAGGTGGTTTCATACACCAAGCTGGAATATTTGGTGTATAATGTTTTTCAATATTTTGTGGTCCGATATTGGCAGATTCTAAGAGTGGTGAAATTCTGATGCCAAATGATTTAATAGCTTTAGGTTTTTGTTCATATAAATTAACATAAATTGGTGGGAATGTAAATTCATGAGCAGGATTTGATGGGTTAGCAGCAAGTCTTATAGCATATTGCAAAGAGAGTTTCTCTCTTTGTGAGTATAGTGATGGTTCATCTGCTTCCACATAGAGACTAGCAACAGGAGAAGTTCTAAAAGCCCCTAAAGCTAATCTAAGTCCTTGGTTATGTATAGGATCAAGCATTTGAAGATATGATTTTCGTACAGAGCCATATATAATACAACCATAGTCTAATTTTGACCGGACTAGAGACCGATACAGCTTGAGAAGTGTAGTTCTGTCTGCACCCGAAGAAGTATGGGAAAGCACTTTTAAAAGATTCAATGCTTTTAAACATTTAGCTTTGAGATATTTAATATGGGGTATAAAACTGAGTTTTCTATCAAATAAAATGCCAAGGAATTTAGATTCCTCAACAACTGGAATAGGTGATCCATATAAATGTCTGAAATGAAATTCCCTGACTTTTCCCTGACCAAATTCATTCCCCTCCCCTGACCACTGCACTTTATTTCGTCCTCCTTCCGAATACAGCATTTTCTGCTTGCTTGAAATGGAATAGTGATACCCTCATTGGGTGTAGACTTTTCAGAGTTAAGAAACTACCCCAAGTAAATAAACCATCAATTGAAAATAAAGCAATCTAAACGAAGTAATTAAGGGTGCATGATGATGATGAGTTAGAGTTTAATGACGCATCAACCCTTTTGGATCATTAGCCTCATCAAGGTTAGGTTCAAGTAGTACTGATAAACACTAAATCACAACTAGCTAAAATATACACAACTCAACACAATAAACGTTTACTCTAGTTTCAGTTCTTTGGTGCATTCTTTGCTTCCAGAGGATAACGTTTTTAAGAACATATTTGACTTCATGGGACTGCGTGGCGGCGGTAGAACGTCTCCCTGCCCTTCACTACAGTTTAGGTTTTTTCTTGTCCTTTGGGATCATGGGTTTCATAGTGGAATAAGAGGGTCACTGATGATGCCTAAATGACCGAAACTAGCTAGTCTGGCACAGAAAATTTGCACACTCTAGTTTCAGTTCTTTGGTTCATTCTTTGTTGCCAAAGGATAACGTTTTTAAGAACATATTAGTAGGTTCTTTCTTTCTCCGAAGGACCCGTTTTTCTGACTATTTAAAGTATCAGTTTACGGAATGGCAGCGAGTTCGGTACCATTTCTTTCCAAAACGGAGTTGGATTGATGATCTAAAATGGATTGCGAGTGGGTAGTGAGTTCGAGGCCAAGATACAATCATATACGTATGTAGAGATTTTTCTATTACAACCTGTGAATCGAGAAGGGCAGCTGTCAGTTACTGGTGAAAGTATGCAAAATACACTTCATGACTGAAAAGTCAAGAGATAAGGCAACATAATATTATTTTTTACATATTTTCTATTTAAATTTAGTATGGTCGTGTGTTTAAATCTTACCAAACCAAAGTGATTAGTCGTGAACTAATGTCTTTAGGCATCGGTTCTTTACCATTGATAGAAGTAGGGCATTGCCTGTATAATACGTTTAAATTAACACAATCATAGGTAGCAGCTGAGCTGCCACCCACCCCTCTTGTGTAAACTTACACTTAACTCTTCAACAACAACACGAGGCCAACATTTCTCATGTGATAAAATGAGCTGTGACATGTGATTTCCAACAATGTGGTATTTTGACAAGTGTAGACTCAGAGGAGCCTGTGCTGCCTCTTTTTAAGCTTAGACACTCCAAAATGATGTTCGGTCAGTAGCTTAGCAGTCATAGAATATTTAAGCTACTCGCAAAGGCTCTGATAAGTCTGCGCATATGAGCAGGCTGGACTGAGCCTCTGCTGGTAGCACATACCACATTGTTGAAAATCTCATGCCACGGCTCAAATATTTAAACAAATTCTACCTGTTATTGTTGTAGACATTCTCAGGATCAATACAATCGAACAGACCATACGTTTTTAAGCAGTTGTGACAAAGACAAATGCAGGAAAACTGCTTCATTTGGAGACATATATCATTCGTAGATGTTGATATTGCCCCTATGAATCCATACCAACCGACACCATTCCAAGACTTCTTTTATGCTAAAATTCCTTTAACGCTGGCTCAAGCAGAAGAAAAAAAAAACGATTTGAGAGGAATGACAAATTTAGTATAAATACATCAATTTTAATAAAAACAAACACCTATATATATATATATAAAAGGCCACTTTTGGCCCCAGGGACATAATCTGAACAAACTTGTTAAGGTCCAATAGATGATGCTACATACCAAATATCAAAGTTCCAGGCCTAGTGATTTAAAACAAACAATCTCAGCCAAGAAGTTTTATGCCTTCCCTTTATAGCCTATATAAAACATGTGACCCCCAGGGCATGGTCACGTTTGGTACCAGGGCCATAATTTGAACAAGCTTGGTAAGGTCCACTAGATGTGTCACCATATCAAATATTAAGGCTTTAGGACTTGTGGTTTCAGACAAGAAGATTAGCATGGGAAAAACCGGCCACGGTCCCTGGCGGACATGTTTTTTAACCAATCAAAATAATTTAAAAAACTTTGTAGAGGGTCACCTAAGGTCCATTTGTACCAAATTATTTTCAAATCTGACCAGTAGTTCTTGACAAGAAGATTTTTAAAGTTTCTCCTTTTGGTGGCTATGACAACCAGAATTTTACAATGAATGAAAACCTTGGAAGTGACCACCCTGAAGATTGGTAAAAATTCTGCTGAGTGGTTTATGAGATGTTAAAGGAAATTGTTGACGGAAATCATATGATCGCAATAGTTCAAACTTGTACAGGTTACATATTTTGTACATTACATAAGGTTGTGCACTTTTAACTGAACTGAAAACTACAATGGCGACGATATTCGTTTTGTGTGATTTGATTCTTTACGTCCCATTCAACACTTTTTCAGTTATGTCAGGACGAGTCTTCTTGGGTTGAACCAGTTCTAAGCAAGGATTACTGTGTCTTGCTAAAGGACACACCACAGTAACGCCAGTGAGGCTCGAACCCGCAACCCATCAATCTCAAGAGAAGTACTCTTCCACTGAGTCACGGCGACGTTATGAATTTAGGAAAGAAAGAAAGGATAGAGTTAGAAAGTAAAATTCAATGCTCTCAACCAGTCGTAACTAAAATGTATTACTTAAAAGGGTACGTTAATTAGGGGTATTTTGACCCCTTCTTGAGCCCAAAACTAAAAATTACTTTTCACCAATTGCTTTCGATTGGTTTTTTAGAAGAATAACTGAAGTGTAATATCCTGGCTTTTATTATACTTTTACCGTTGCTATGGTAACAAAAATGGCGGATGAAATAGGCTTAAAATAGAGAAATTGCCATTTTGGGCTTAATTTAAGGCTTTTGTAGACCGATTTTTTAAAGAATTATATATCAGCACAAGCGAACAAAAAAAAAAATTTATGTAGTGTGTGCCGTGATAATTCTCATCATTAGTTAAAATATCTTTTTGGTATTTGCTTGTGCTCTATATTAATGCCTCTGTTACATGTCTCAAAATTGCTCCTATATGGCCATTTTCGTATTTTTAGCCTATTTTGGCGGCAATTTTTGTTACCATAGCAACCGTAAAAGTCGAATCAATACCATACTTTTACACTTTGGCTATTGTTCTAATAAACTAATCAGAAGAAACTTGTGAAGAGCAACTTTTATTTTTTGACCTCATAGGGGGGAGGGGGCAAAATAGCCTCTTAATGCACGTAGCCCAAATTTTGGCCTTGTTGCGAGATAACTTGTTTTGTTTTTTTGACCAGATTAGCTGCTCAGCTACATCGACAAGCCAGGATGTTGAAATTTTGCCAACAATATTAAAGTGAAGCTATATACTTTCCAGATTGTGAATAATAAAAGCGCTGACCAGATTGCAAATGCTGGTCAGCGAATTTATTGTTCGCATACAAGCAAATCAGGTGTTTCCTCGAGGATTCCCACTTTAGCTCGTCCAGTGGGACTTCAAGTTCAGTGGACAGCTAACTGTGTGAATCTTGATTATTAACACATTGAGCAACGGGTACTTAGGCAAAAAACGAAGAATCAGATGAATTGCAACAATTTTATCAGGGTCCGCACTGATCGCTTAGACAAAATCGATCTTCAGAGAAATACAATATGCTTTTGGATAATCCAACCTATGACCCCTTAATACAATGGATCATTCTGACTTAATTGTGTGTAGCTTTATGGAAACTTTCATTGGTCTGAATAGGGTTAAAACGACAATGAGTTGCTTAATGTGATTTCGCTTGCCTGATCATAAAGATGTCCCATCTTAGGATTCAGTTTCCACATATCATTTGCCACCTGAACCAGCTTGTAGGTATGTTCGTCTCTTCTTGTGTTTGACAGTGTCCTCTTAATGATCTCATCCCACTGTTTTGAATCAACACGTGAATGCGGTTTAAGTGCTCCTGACAGTTTTGGACAGTTGCCATCAAGACTATGATATACACTTCGAGGACTTCCAGAGAGTGATCAGTGCTAAGAACTGGTAAGAGTTGTAAAACACTCCACGCTGAAGTCACTCCGTGCAGCAAAAAGAAATCATTCACCTTATCCACCATCACATACGTAGATAGCGCTATATCTACAACCTTCTTTCCAATGTCATTGACATCAACGTCACCTTCAGTGTGAGCTACATCAAGTTTCATAGTGGATAGCAGGGATACAAAATGATCTCTATGAGCTCTTATGAGGTAGGCCATTCTGACATTGAAGGAACCCGCTATCAACACCCATGGTTCTTTCCTAATGTCTTGTCGTCGTGTTATATTTGAAGAAGTTCAAGCGGAGTCTTAGTCCCTTTTCCGATCTCTTTGGCTGAAGTTAACGATTTCTCATGGACCAGAGGAGAGAATGAGTAGTGCAGGTAAGCTGGGCCCTCACATACTCTTCTGCTATTGCCAGCAGAGTAGCCATAGCCTGTATGGATTGTTCCATGCAAGGCAGATGATCCAAGACCAAGTGTGTACTTTGGGAACTCACTAGCGATGGTTTCATCAATAGTGTTATACTTGTTTGCCATCAGTTCTAGAAAGTGATGAAAAATGGTGTAATATGAATGATGCTTGCCTTTTAAACTCTCCGAGTCTGGCTCCTTGTCTGGATGTGGAGCCTCCAGTCTGTTGACATACCAGTCCACATATTTCTGAATCCATTCTTCTGTCGCTCCAAGCCGATGGAGAGCCACAGTGAGTTGAGCCACGTGATTTGATAAAAATCCACAGTACTGAATATAGTACTTATCCGTGTTCGTTGTATCCAGAATCTTGTCAATCGACATATTGGCAGAGTGTGCTTTAGCAATGTTTGCAGTCCCGATATGTTTATAAGATAGACGTGGACTGTAATTAAATGTGTTCAATTTTCTTGCAAGAAACAGCAGGTGGATACGAAACATGCCAACTGGACATTACAACACCAGGATAGTGCGTCTGTGTATAACTTCGAATTCTGAAATAAAAAAAAGTTCCTGCAGATATCATATCAGATAAATCTATTTTGTTTCTGATTCTTAACGTCCCAGTCAATAGTTTTTTAATGGTACGGCAGGCCTTCCTTGGTCAACAAAACATTGACTCCATCGGTGGTGACCTTTCTCTTCCCAGCTTAAGGTTCTACCAACTGAGACACTGAGCTTCGCATGATTTATATATCTAGACTAGCCACTGTTTGGGTTATCATATTTGGAGAAATATATATTCAATCTCAGCTTCATTTCATGTTTATATTCTTTTTCACCCACAAGAGCCTATAACGTCTTTATAAGGGACAAAGGCAACAATGCAGGCCCATATCAGGCGCCACATGACGTCTGATCTAGATTTCCACAGTTTGCTTTAAAATGTTCTTTTAAAAATGGAAACAAGAGGACCTGAAGCGCTCACCTGAATAATGTTAAAATAGGTCAGATCAACTTTGGCTTATTATTTAAACATATTTTGTTTTACCGTATATGGGAATGGTGGCAATTTTTCGTCAAGTGACCTAAAATAAATATATTTATATTATTGTTTTTCTACTGAATAGTATTATATTCCAGAAGAAATTTAAGTTCAAACAGCCTAGTTATTTCTGAGAATCGTATTCGGCGGTCCAAATTGAGTGGCCTTGGATGAAAGGTCAGCTTGACCTTTGGTGCTGTCTCATTAAATTCAACATTTCTTGCAAGTATTATGATTTCACTTAAATAGATATAGAAAAATGAACATTTCCCAAGTATACATACATTAAGAATCAAAATCGCATTGTCGTAAAAAAGGTCAAGGTCAACCCAGATTCATCATTTGTGCAAACCTGGTAGGGCCCACATCCCCAATGCCATTGTTTTTTTTTTTGTTTGTTTTTTTTTTGTTTTTTTTTGTTCCAGAGGAGATTTTTAAAGGGCTTTACCTTATTTGGGTTTGTCGGCCATTTTGGTCATGTGAACATTAATATTTTTGTTATAAATTTACTTCTCTCAACATATGAATGCTCCATATGAAATTTGAGTTCAAATGGCCTAGTGGTTTCTGAGAAAACTGTTTAAATATATTGATAGGACTCCAGTATGAGACCTTGGCTGAAAGATCAACCTTGACATTTGAAACTTATTTATAGCCATTGTCACATCAGGTTTTACTTAAGATGTTAAGCGAGAATAATGACTTTGGCCTCAACAGTTTAAAAAAATCAACTTTTCGAAACAAATCCCATTTAAATGCATTAGGAAGCAAATTTGACCTTGACATAAAGTAGGTAAAGGTCAACCTAGGATCATAATTTGAACAAACGTAGTAGGCCCAACATCCCTAATACTACCTATCAAGTCCAAAGGTCATGGTCCTTCTGGGTCTCGAGAAGATTTGTAAAGGGTTTTACCATATATGGCCATGTCAGCCATTTTGGTCACGTGACCAGAACAATTTGTATGAATTTTGGCTAACTTGTTTTAAGGAGGTTTTATATGAAAATTCAGTTCAATTGGCTTAATGGTTTCTTTGGAAACTATGTTTTAATATATTGATGGGACTCCAAATATGAGCGGCCTTGGCTAAAAGGTCTATCTTGACCTTTGGAACGTATTTATAGCCATTGTCACATAATAAGGTCAAACATATCAAAAAAAGAAAATGGCTTTGGTTTCAACAGTTTTCAAAAAAATCAACTTTCAAAATGCATTAGGAAGCAAATTTGACATTGATGTTAAGTAGGTCAAGGTCAACCCTAGGATCATCATTTGAACACACTTGGTAGGCCCCACAGCTCCAATGCAACATACCAAGTCCCAAGGTCATCAGCCTTTTGGTTCTGGGGAAGAATAATTTTAAAGGTTTTTACCATATATGGGCGTGGAAGCCATCTTCGTTAGTGACCAGAGCCATTTGAACAAACTTTCGTTCCCGCATCCTAAGTAGTCTCCATATGAAATTTGAGTTTAATTGGCCCAGTGGTTTCAGAGGAGATGTTTGAAAATGTTGACGAAGGCCAGAGTGACTGGTATACTATTTGCTAACCCATGAGCCTTCGGCTCTTTGTGAGTGTAAGGCAGAACAGCTGCCTGCGTGGTGTTCTTCATTCTCTTATGTTACACAACATGAATACTCACAAAATAATGTTTCGACCAAATGACCCCATCCCAAGGGTCATGGGTTTTTGTAAGGGCAAAATGTTTGCTAACATAGGGTTGTATGCTTAATTGCCTTTAATTTGATATGCAACATGACCACATTCTGGAAAAATGTGTTTAGGCTGCGACCTAACCCCCTTACCCAAGTCCACCCAGGGGATCGGATCCAGGGCGTCGAAATTTTCTGTGCAATGCATGCCCCAAGATACTGTCACTGAATGCCTTGTGTCCTTAAGCAAAACATGAATCCTTGTTTAGTAATGGTTCAACCAAGGAAGACTGAAAAATGTAGAATATCAAATCAATCAATCAAACAAATTCATCTAGGGTAAAACCATTGGCCGCAAATGTCTGAGGGTACAATAGTAGTCTCTGAAGTCTTCCTAGACTATCCCCCAGTGGGGACTCTGATATTATCATAAATACGTAGGCTGGGGCTATTTTTTGGGTTCAAAATTTTGAATTTCAATATTTTTTTTTTGGGGGGGGGGGGGTGGGGGGGGTTCAGACAAAATGAATATGAGTATGAAGATTCTGTGGATTTTTTTGGGGGGTCATCATAAAATTGGACTATATTCAGTGGTAATTTCTATGCATTTGAGGGTCCTTTCCTAAGGTCAAGGTACTTACTGGGGGATATTTTTGGGGGTTGCTAAAAATTCAAATATTTTTTGAGGTGCTTGAAATTCCTGATTTTTTTTTTTTGGGGGGGGGGGGGGTGTGAACGGTAGATGCTGGGCGCGAGCCTGCGTATGAAGAAAAATGAGAGTACCCCCCCCCCCCCCCCCCTGGAGACTATCCGTCAGTCATTTAAGACTGTCACTATCTCTCAAGTTCTCACAGACCACACCGGATAGGCCGCAATCAAAAGCGTTCTTAAAAATCGACGAACGCGGATTAAAAATCGCTAGAAAAAGTGTTTTTGGTTGCAATCGAAAACTTTGTTTCTAACTTTTTTGGCGATAGTATTAGGTTCTCGATTGCCGCCTATCCAGTGTGAGACTGTCCATCAGTATTCTAGACTGTCCAAAATGGCTATAAAAACAACACACAACATACCTTTTTAGATTAAAAATCTCAATCCTCTGCATTGATTATAAACTAGGTCGACGTATATGTTTAAGTTACGTTTATTTTTAGCAAACCCGATATCCTGATAGTTAACCTTTTTTGATGAGGTGGACAATAAATAACAAGAGTGATATAAAGTCATTACCTCTCTAATGCGTCTCACCATGAGAACACCTGGCTTTGTTGCATGCGAACAGAGCGGCGCAGACCATCCTGCGCAGTCTGGCCAAGGCATTTGTTTTTCGCTCTCTGGAAAGTGAACTTTGGCTTAACTAGCTACATGTGCACGAAACATGCGCGGATACACCAACGTTTCGCTGGCGTGCAGATGATGGCTAAACATAGAATGCTGGCTTGGTAGCTTTGTTTGTTTGTTTGATTTTCCAGGGAACCCTCCAAGTATTGCTCAGGAACCCTATTTTTGTGATTTTTCAGGCCCCCTCTGCGCATGCTAGCTAGTCCCTGTAGCGTCGCATTATTGTTATGAGTATAACTTGGCCGAAAACTCAGGCGTAGATGTTGATTTTTCCCATATGAATCCATACCAACATCTTATTATATGCTATCATTCATGTCTAGAGTTTTAATTTATGCTGGCTCATAATAGAAGAAACAAGAATTTTTAAAAAAAAGATATTTGGCTGCATTTCAATTTTGGAATTTGTTTTATATGTATGGTTTGTTTCACTTATAAACTTGATAACCTCTCAAGAAGACCGTGTCAACGACATCTGAGTTCCATCCTTAAGTTGTTACATGCACTGGTTAAGTTCGACAATGTCTACATATTATCTTTAAAGCGTATCAAAATAAATAAAAGCGAAAACGCATGCAAATTACTGACAGGCCAAAGAATTAAACAAGACAAAATCACAACACCTTTAAATAGCTTGGAAAAGTCCCTTTCAAATGCAAAGATCAATATGAAATTTAGGTCAACGGTTAGCAGATGACATTTTAACATAAATTGGAAATAGAATGAAATGAAAAATGACTATTTTTTTATTCAACAGTGACCTCTACAATAAATGGATGTTGGTTGGTTGGTTGGTTTTGTTGCTTTACGTCCCAAGTCAACAGCTATGGTCATTGCGGGACGGTCAGTTCACCTAACCACACTTTTTCCTGGGCAGGCTTGAGCAAGCGGTTAACCAGTAATTTGTGCACATACCTTCGCTTGTAACTGACAACAACCCTTCTTGAATGAATCAGCGGAAGGGAGGAGAATGACCGTAGAAATTATTTCATGATCAATCTCCACGAAAGTATGGGACCGGGCCGGGATCGAACTCGCGACCCCTGGATCTGCTGTCAGACACGCATCTGTAGCCAGACACGTTACCGACTGCGCTACGCGGCCCGGTAAATGGATGTCTAAAAGTAGAAGTCTACTTTCTTTTCTGGGAAAATGCGCATCAGACTTTTTAAGTCTAACTTTGTTTTTTTTTTTTTTGTTTGTTTGTTTGGTTCTTAACGACGCATCAATCCTTGTGGGTCATTAGCGTCAGACGGTATCTAACTAAACATGATGAAGATGGAAAAAGTAAAATATAAAATAAAAGGAATGATGTTGATGAGGTTGTATAATGATAATTAGTTGAAATACGGTTTTTGACAGGAGAGACCACGTACAATATCTGACAGTTTCAAAGAGCTATTCAGATAACTGTACATGTTCTCTAACTGAACAGAATACAACATTAAAAAATCTGTATTATGGTCTGATACAAATGTAAAACAAAACATGAATTTAAAAATAGCAATTAGATTTTGTTAAAAAGATTTATTTCTCAAAAATGTCATAATACTATCAATATGTAATTCTTTCATGTTATCAACATGGAAGCAATTATTTCTTACTTGTGCAAAATCGCCACACTCCAAAAGGAAGTGACGTACAGTGAATGGTGCGTCGCAACCAACACATTGTGGCAGCTCTTCACCCTGTAGTAAGTATGAATGAGTGACTCTTGTATGACCTAAGCGGAGTCGAGCTAAAACTACTTCTTCTTTTCTAATGTTTCGAACAACTGATTGATATTCACCAATAGTTGGTTTGATGTCAAGAAGTTAATTACCAATGCTGTTATTCCATGAAGTTTATTACCAATGCTGTTATTCCATGAAGTTTGCCATTCTTCCAAGATATATTTATTAATAGATGGCTTAAAATTGGAAAATGGAATTTTAAAAGAAGTTGGTTCTAATGAAAGCGATGTTTTTGCTTGCTTATCTACCATCTCATTCCCTTGGATACCTATATGACTAGGAATCCAACAGAGAGCAATTTCTTTATAAGCTAAAAGCTCATGACATTTTTCTAAAAGTTTCTGAATCTGTGGATTCTTTGAACTGGTATGGTTAATTGCTTTCAATACAGAAAGCGAGTCAGAAAATATAATAAATTTATTGTTAGCATCACAAGTGCTAATGAAATCTAAAGCTAGATCAATTGCTTTGGCTTCAGCAGTGAAAATTGATGAATCGTCAGGTATACGTTGCATATTACTATGGTTGTCTGATATAACAGCACAACCAACCTTTGAGTCTTCCTTTGACCCATCAGTATAAATTTGTTGGTAATTCTTATAACGACTTTGCATTTTTCTGAAAACATCTTCTAATATGTGTGGATTTGATTCAGATTTTTTCCCGGAATGTTAATCAAAAAGTATTTCAGGTGGTTTCATACACCAAGCTGGAATATTTGGTGTATAATGTTTTTCAATATTTTGTGGTCCGATATTGGCAGATTCTAAGAGTGGTGAAATTCTGATGCCAAATGATTTAATAGCTTTAGGTTTTTGTTCATATAAATTAACATAATTTGGTGGGAATGTAAATTCATGAGCAGGATTTGATGGGTTAGCAGCAAGTCTTATAGCATATTGCAAAGAGAGTTTCTCTCTTTGTGAGTATAGTGATGGTTCATCTGCTTCCACATAGAGACTAGCAACAGGAGAAGTTCTAAAAGCCCCTAAAGCTAATCTAAGTCCTTGGTTATGTATAGGATCAAGCATTTGAAGATATGATTTTCGTACAGAGCCATATATAATACAACCATAGTCTAATTTTGACCGGACTAGAGACCGATACAGCTTGAGAAGTGTAGTTCTGTCTGCACCCGAAGAAGTATGGGAAAGCACTTTTAAAAGATTCAATGCTTTTAAACATTTAGCTTTGAGATATTTAATATGGGGTATAAAACTGAGTTTTCTATCAAATAAAATGCCAAGGAATTTAGATTCCTCAACAACTGGAATAGGTGATCCATATAAATGTCTGAAATGAAATTCCCTGACTTTTCCCTGACCAAATTCATTCCCCTCCCCTGACCACTGCACTTTATTTCGTCCTCCTTCCGAATACAGCATTTTCTGCTTGCTTGAAATGGAATAGTGATACCCTCATTGGGTGTAGACTTTTCAGAGTTAAGAAACTACCCCAAGTAAATAAACCATCAATTGAAAATAAAGCAATCTAAACGAAGTAATTAAGGGTGCATGATGATGATGAGTTAGAGTTTAATGACGCATCAACCCTTTTGGATCATTAGCCTCATCAAGGTTAGGTTCAAGTAGTACTGATAAACACTAAATCACAACTAGCTAAAATATACACAACTCAACACAATAAACGTTTAAAGATATGAAAAACATTAAAACTGTTGTATGATTGTTAACAGGGAAGATCATGTACACTATCTGGCAACTACAAAGGGCTAATGAGATGCATTTACATGCTCTTGCCTGAACTGTAGAAACTGGTGATATGGTGTAATACAAGTTAAAATATAAATGATTTTTGTTTACATGTAGTTATAATTTGTTAAGAGGTTTATCATTTTTAAGAATAAAAATATATTATCGAAAGGTATATCATTAAACAATTGTTTAATTGTATCAACATAGTAGTAGGCCTATTTGTTCGAACATTAGAAAAGTCCTCTCTGTTTAAAAGATACGAGTGTGTTATCCTTGTGTGGCCTATTCGAATACGTGCAAGTAAAACCTCTTCTAATCGAATATTAGGTACTACTGATTGAGATGATCCTATATTAGGGGTCTTGATCCACATCTGAATTAAGGGTGAGGTTGGCGCCGTTAAACCGGTTTAAGCCCTCCAGTAAAATATTTTACTGACCGTTCCAAGGCGGTACTTCTTTTGTGGATCTTTTATGTTTTTGTTCTGTCTTGTGTTTGCTATGTCTTTGTGCGCGTCTGTTTATATGTGCTTTGTGGTCACCTGCTGGGAAAGGGCTGACCTCTTGGCTCTCGTTTGTGGTGTCTATTGTGGGTTTGTCGCTTTCCCGTTGGTATCCTGGGTCAGGTGTGGTACTTGATTGTATCGATTCCTGATCTTTGCACCCTTACTTACTTTTAATATCATAGAGTTTATTACCAACAGTTTATTACCAACACTATAATTCTATGATGTTTGCCAATTGTTTAATATGTATCCATTGATAAAGGGCTTAAAATTTGAAAACTGTATTGGAAAGTTAGTCGGGTGTAAACTAAGTGACTCTTTTGCTTTTAGTTCTACTTTTTCATAGCTGTGTCTAGGAATCCAACATCGCGCATCCCGCCAAATTTGCGAATATTCCGTTCTGAATAAAAATACTATGTTCAAAATTGTGTTACGTAGGTGGTTTTACTTTTTAAACTGAACGCAAGGTGGAAAACGGTTTTAACCGGCTGTCTGAGAGCTGTCTGCGATGTGAAAATCGATGCTCTATTGGATTATTTTCAACAAGCAGTGATTTCTAATATGCAATATATCGTCCTGCCATGTATTTTGACGCACATCTAATTCGACGTTATTTTTGTTTTCGCCTTTACTCGTGCTCACGCGGGTTTCCCGACTACGCCATCCTTCATTTAGTTGTAAAACAGATTTCCCTGTGTTCAACAATCACCATGTGGAAAATCAAAAATCGTAAGGTAAATATGTTTCTAGATCTATTTATATTTATGCCCCCAACTTTGAAAAAGTTAAAGGGGCATATCCGGGTGACCAAACTGTGGTGATGCGTGCGCAGCTCGCTCGGTTGTTTATTTTGACGGCGCTTCAAAATAATCAGATTATAATTATTTTTTTGGACTAAAAAAGGATTAATCAGAGTAAAACTTGCAGGAATCAATCGATAATATGAACTTAGGCGCTACCTAAACCGTGCAAAGCAGTCAAACAGATCCATTCACAATCATGATTATGGATTTCGCGACATCTCGGCCCCTGACAAACTCGACTCCTAGGAAACACGGCCCCCAATAGAAACATTGTGCCATTTTTTCAGGAGGCTGGATTGTTTCATTGCATGTGCTTAATCTCATTTTTTTCATTATTGCATTCTCATTTTGCGTGCGTAATGGGTATGAAAGAATTAGTTTTGGTGATGACTTATGAAATTTTCGATGTTTGAATGCAATGAATAAGTCGAAAATTGTTTTCCCTTGTTTTGCTATGCTCCGATAGGTAAGTAGCCGTGTTAAGAAACCACGAGAAAGTTGAGTTTAAGATTTGAAATAATCATTCAGCTGTGGAACGACTGACTAGACAGACGTGTTTTATTTAATATGCATGTATATACATGTAGTATGCGATAAGAGGGCTATAGGCATTAAGGTATTGGTTTCCCATATAAAGTAATGCATGCATCCTTCTTATCGTAGTTCAAAAGTCTGTAGAGTGTTCTGTCCAAGGGGCTGTTATGTGGTATATAACTATGTATGCATTTGGATGTTTTAATAAACATCAAGAAAAGTTTCTTATGAAAGAAATGGAAAAGTTTGTGGAAAATATAAGGTGAAGTCGGTCGGTAGTTCCAGCGGCTTATACCAACAAATAAGATTTTTGTTCTTGTTGTATTTATAAGCTATCGGAGGTGGTGTTGCAAGGGAATATGGGTTGTCAGAGGCAAACAGTGCACTCCATTCCAGATGCCCCATTATGTGGTGCCTTATAAGGTCTTATTTCTGTAAAAAAAAAAGTGATAGAAGAGGTGAGTAGGTGACAATCGTCGATAAATATTTGCAAATGGTGAAGGCTCTAGATGCGCAGTTGCGCCTGAGCCTTCGCTGGTCCCATATTGGGTGATTGTGAGTCTTAAAGCTGAATGAGCTAGTTTGAGTCAGGGCACTAAATAAAATCGTATGTAGTAATTACAAGATCTGATATATGTTCATCGTTTAAATATGCATGATTATATGTAGATATTTTGGGCCAAGTTGGTTAGGAGCCGAGTTGGTCAGGGGCCTAGTTTGTTAGGGGCAGAGATGTCCAGTTACCTGATTATGCACGTAATTCAGTGCGCACCCGCGGATCTGGTGTGGTACTTGATTTATTCAAAAATAGTGAGTATGATCAGGAATACCACACTAACAAACTGCAGACAAACCCGTGGCATCATGAGGAAGAGCCACACAACAATCACGAGACACCAGGAAGACAAGAAAAGCAAAGCAGCCAGCTCTCTCTTCCCGATTGAGTTGTTTGGACTGGACCGGCAGGTGATGGCGAAACACAAGTAGGCCTGAATGCTTGGTGGTCAACCCAATCTAGGTTGGCAACTTTGCTTTCCTCTTTAATTGGACGTGGTTGGGTCGGCCTTCATACTCTATGACAGTTCCGACGGAAAGACTTATCAATTGATGAGATGGTAGGGGCCTGATGCTTTGGCTGTTGTCAGGCCCACCGTGGTTTGCCTGTTGGGTTTCTTTTGCTCCGGTATTCAGTTTTATTTACTCTTCAGTCCTTATATTTGCTTTATCTCCTTTTTATATCTTGATTTATATTTTTTTGGACTAAAAAAGGATTAATCAGAGTAAAACTTGCAGGAATCAATCGATAAAAATGTTTTAAAGGTGACTGTATATATACTTTGGAACCCGTGAAAATTCGTATTTTGGAAGAAATTGGATTGGAAAATATTTTGTCAGTTGAATGCCGTCAGGTCACGTGATGTAAACAAGTGTGGTGTGTTGTGTAAAGAGGTGACACAGATCGAAATTATCGGGGAATTCCCAGTGTTAAAGCAAGACGGAGAAAGGAAATGGCGGGTAGTGCATAATAAAGGCAGTTAATGGAAGTTTTTTCGACAAATTAAGGTAGGATCTTTCCTTATTTGACTTTGAAGGAGTTAGCAACCGTTGCTAGGAACAATCAACAACTTACAAAAACTTATTAAATGCTTAGCCTATGAGTAATTTAACGAAGCAACAAATTGTATCTGTGTCTAGAGGTAAATACAGATGTTTTGAAATAAATTGTGACTTCCTTGAATATTAATATGTGAACAAAATGATATACCACTCTTAGATACACGTTCTTTCGATCATGCCGTCAGTTAGGAGAAGCAATCGTATCCAAACTAAAAAAAAACGTCAGCAAAAGACAATCCCTCAGACAAATTTATTATCTCTCCCAAAGAAGAAGTGAGTGAAAACAAAAGCATCAGAACTATGTGTAGCTTGCATACAAGAGAATCCCCCGATAAGAAGATATAATGTTGTTGAATGGGCCCAATGTGACCACTGTGATAAATGGTGGCATGCTGAATGTGCATGCATCACAGCTGAAGACTGTGTAAGATTCAGTTTCTATGATATCTCATATGCCCTGTGTGTATTTAAAGCATCACCCTGGGTAGCTATTAATCATAATATATCTCTTAATGACTCTGGCACTGACCTTCCAAAAACTATTCAAAGAGAAGAAGTGAAAGGAGTGAAGTCTTTGAAAGGAAAGGTGATTAAAGAGAAAGAGATAAATTCATCTTCTGTGCAAAATTGCGAAAAATAAGTCCGCAGAAAGTGAACAGAGGTGTGGTAATGTCATTGTAGTTGATAACATTAAAGAAGCCCAACAGTGGAAATCTTCAGGAGCAATTAAAGAAAAGTTAAGTTCTGTTGAAGAATTGAAAAAGATAAATTTTACATTTTTCTTCCACGTGGCGGTATCGCGATACATTGCAATTCTGATAAAGAGGCAGAAGAGACATTAGAAAATTGGCCTACGAAAGTGTTTTCAGAACAAGAAAAACCACATCGCCCCAAAGAGGTAGTACCTTGTAGAACAGGGTATTTGAAGAACATTGACGTCAAAATTAAAGATAGTGACCTTAAAGAATACTTGAGCAGTAAAAAGTATAAGGTTCTAGAAGTTAGAAGAGTGTTTCATAGGAACAGTGGTAAACCCATGCCAATACGGAAGGTTATCTTTGCGTCCAATGCAGACTTGTCTAAGGCGATAAAGGTGGATTACATATTCAAATTAAATGGAAAGAAGGCATTTTGTGAAGAAGAAAAACAAAGAAAAGTATTTCGTAGTGTTGTATCGATGATCGATTATAATCGATGATCAATCAAAATTTCTTTTGATTCTACTAATCGATTGTGTTTGGTAATAATCAATTATAATCGAAAAAATTCACACCTGGCCTTCTTGCAGACTACTAGATCTATTCTAAATCTGCATCTTTGCTACAAGAAAATGCAATCCATAAATTCAAAGGTTTATAGAATAAAGAAATAAACTGTAGCCTGGTTTAGTTGTTTGCTGTGTATTCTATCCCCTTAAAATCACAAATAAGAAGTCTACAGTGTAATCTGAACCAATTGTATCCTAATGACTCCTAAATGCGTACTTTAGCAAAGAGAGAAAACTGATGAAATGCCAGAAAATGCGGCATTTCATCAGGGTTTACACTGTTTGCTATTAAGGACATAAAAATCTTCTCAGAAATAAATAATTATTTGAGAATGATAACCTGTGACCCCTTGATGTTTTACAATGGACTTTCCCAAGTTTATTTTTTCAAACCAGAAGGAAAAATCCATAAGTGTATAAAGGGTTTAAAATGCCAATGGCTGTTAATTTGAGATTGCTGTCAGGATCAGTTGTGGCATTTGATACTGTACATAAACTAGCGTGACACTGAAGCTAACAATTTTTTAAAGATTAGAGTTTCAAGCAGTATAAGGGTAGACATTTTATGGGATGGAACCTGTGCTTCCATTTCATTTGATAATTTTCGATTATAATCGATCATCAATCAAAACCTGACCGATTATTTTTGATGATCGATTATGAAAATCCAATAATCGAACAACACTAGTATTTCGTTGCTTCACGTGTCATCGTTTTAACCATATTGCTGCAAATTGTACTTTTAAAACAAGGTATGAAAATTGTGGATCAGAGGACCATCCCTTAACAGGAGAGAGTTCATTACCAAGTGTCTGTGCCAACTGTGGTGGTCATCATAAAAGCTCATCTAAATATTGCCCAAATTATGCTGAAATCTTGCAGAAATTTAGAAAGAATTGTATGTCTTAGCTTAGAAATGAAATTATTTTCTATAAACTGTCAGTCCTGGAACACTGCTAAATCAGGCTTCAGTGAGGTGGTGGACAGCTATGGAATTGATGTTTGGTGTTGACAGAGACTTTTGAAAGTGCTTGAGAGCCTGTCACATTCAGAAAATGTTCTAAAATTAGTAAACCGAGAAAGGACGGTTATGGTGGTGTTGCAATTTTATATAAGGATGATGAGAATGGGGTTATTATAGAAAGGAAACCGGAACTGGAGCTGGATACGGTAGAAGTTATATGTTCTAAGGTAACAACTAACAAGAATAATTCATTTATGTTGGTTGTCGCGTATGTGCCCCCAGAAAAGAGAGAGCAGTTGGAAGGGTTATTGATAGTACTTAAGAGATATAGAGAAGATTATAAACATATAATATTGACAGGAGATTTGAACTCAAAAAGCATGGAATGGAACAACAACAATCAAATGCATGCGGAAATTTACTGGAAGATTATTTACACAGGTCTGGCCTGATTTGTATTAATGATGGGAAGCCAACCAGGCGACAGAGTGATAGTGTCATTGATCTGTTTATTGTAAGTCCGAGGGTAGTACAAGAGGTAGCAATGTGTGAAACGATGTCGCATGAGGTAATTAGGTCTGATCACATTGGGGTATTGTTACAAGTGTATGAAGAATACAGATACAAATGCTATTCTTGAAAAATTTATCAATGGTAAGGCGAAGTACAATATTTGGAGCGAGTGCACTGAGAAAAGGTTCAAAGTTTGGAATGAATCTGATTTTACAATTCAGTGGATGAGATGGCAGATTCATTCATGGAAGTATACACAGAGTGTATGATTGAAGCAGTCCCCAAAAAAGAAATTAGAATACAAAATAGGAAGAACCCCCATGGTGGAACGACAAAGTTACAGAAGCAAAGAATGAATTGAATAAAGCCAAAAAAAGCTTCAGGAGGCGAAGTACCCCAGACAATTTTTGAAGTGCTCAAAAACACTGAAGATGCCTTTGATAAAGCTGCAGAAGAAGCAAAGGTGGTTTGGACTCAGGTACTGTGTGGTAACAGCTCGTTCGCCAGCTCAGGAAAAGAAATGTGGGAGAGCCTAAACAAACTTACAACATATCAAGAATACAACAGTGGTGGTGTTTTGCCATTAAAGGACGAAGAAGGAACGGCAGTTTTTGACAGAGAAGAAAGTGTGCATTATTGGAAAAGGTTTTCTTTGCTGGAAAACACTTGGATGACTGTAAGTTTAATGAGCAGTTCAAGACGTTTGTGGAGAAGTCGGTACTAGTTAACGACGATGAATCATCAGAAAAGAGTAGAGAAGAATTGAATAACTGTAACGAGTTTCTAAATTATGAAATATCTATTGGTGAGGTGAAGGCTGCGTTGCAGCTTCTCAAAACTAACAAGTCTCCAGGTCCCGATGAAGTTTTCACTGAGTTACTGAAGAATGCTGGTGAAGAGTTTAAAAAGGCTATATGTAAATTGTTTCAGAGGTCTTGGGATGAGGCAGTAGTACCATCTAAATGGAAAGTTGCGGAAGTTAAATTTCTACGGAAGAATGGCAAAAACAGTTATCATGATCCTGGATCTTACATACCTTTTAGTCTGACCAGTTACTTATGTAAATCCATGGAAATAATTGTAACACACAGATTATATGGCTTTGCAGAACACTTTAATCTCATAGACAAACAGCAGGAAGGATTCCGAAGATTTAGAGGAACTGTAGACGCCTTGTTACGTTTGACCCAGGACATAGTTGATGGTTTAACAAAAAAAGAGTACTGCTGCCTTGTTCATAGATATAGAAAAAGCATATGACAGTGTTTGGCATGAGGGCCTTTTGTTCAAGCTGAAAGAATTGGGAATAAGAGGAAGAGTTTGAGAATGGATAAAGAGTTTTTTAAAAGACAGAAAAGCAGTGATTAACATGGCAGGAAAAAGAGCCCAAAAGTTTTGTATTAAGATTGGACTTCCTCAGGGGTCGATTTTATCACCATTGTTATTTTTACTGTTCATAGTTGATTGCTTCAAGAATGTGAGTGGAAAGAAAGTAAAATTTGCGGACGATGGGACTATATGGAAGAGTGGAGAGGATTGGAGATATTTGCTGGATGAATTAAAGGAGGACTTCAAGAGGCATGTATGTGAATATGCAGGAAGATAACGGGTAAAGATAAGTATAATGAAGAGTTCTGAGTGTTTTCTTTGGATAACCACATCCTGGAGGAGGCCAGTAAATATAATTTTACCAAAGATGACAAAACAATCAAACATAATCCAACTCCAAAACTAGAACACATTCGATGGCGCGCCATCGCAAATCCCCACGCTCTCGAAGAAATCTAATGGTAATTGAAGGTCACCAGTTTGATCGTAGGTAAAAAAATTTCAGTGTATCCTGGTATACTGCTCAGCCCCGTTAATTTGATATGCCACATGTACATGTTCAGAAAATTAAATTTTTGACCCCTCCTCAAGGCCCCAGGGGGCCGGGACCCAAAAAATTGTGCCGGTGCATGTGCCATTCATGTGAGTAACTCAAACACAAAATCTGGTTGAATTTCGGAAAAAAAAATTTTGACCCCCCAGCCCCCCACGGTACGCCCAAGTCCCACCCCTGGGCATGACCCAGGCGGCCAAATGAAAATCCCGTCTGATATGTTTTATATCTTTCATTTGTGAGAAGATATACAAAGTTTGGTTTAAAAATCTTTGAAATTGACTTTGTAATTCAGATTTAATGATATTTGACCTTTTGGCCCCTCCCCAAGGCCCCAGGGCGCGAGGACCAAAAAAATGGCGCCGGTGCGTGTGCCATTCATGTAAGAAACTCACACACCAAATCTGGTTGAATTTCGGGAAAAAAATTTTTTGACCGCCCCAACCCCCCACGGTACCCCCAAGTCCGACCCCTAGGGCATGACCCAGGCTGCCAAATGAAAATCCCGTCTGATATGTTTTATATCTTTCATGTGGGAGAAGACACACAAAGTTTGGTCAAAAAATCTTTCAAATTGACTTTGTAATTGAAATTTAATGACATTTAATGATATTTGACCTTTTGGCCCCTCCCCAGGGCCCCAGGGGGCGGGGCCAAAAAAAAATGTGCCGTTGCACGCCCCATTCATGTGAGCAACCCACACACCAAATTTGGTTGAATTTCGTCCAATGGTTTAGGAGGAGATAGCGTGACGGACGGACGGACGGAGGCGATTGCAATATCCCCATCGCTTTTTTAAAAAAGCGTGGGGATAATTACTTGGAGCAACCCTAGATGAAAAGTTAAAGTTTGAATTGCATACAGAGAAAGTGGAACAGAAAGCATTGAAAACAGTTGCATTATTAAGAAAGGTGAAAGAAACTGAAGCGATAAATACAAAATGTATGCTGCAGCTGTACAAGGCCTTAGTCACCCTACAATTAGGCTTAAATGAAATATATGTGTGGTTCCTGTTGCCTACCTACCCTAAATTTTTTTACCCCTACCCTAAACATTAAAATGGTCTTAGGAGAATAAATACCTAAAATGGGCACTTTTTCAGATTTTGTCACTATTTTCTTTGTTAAATGTTATAACAAAATTTAATAATTTCCCTACCTACCTACCCTAAATTTTGTTGGTATGCAACAGGAGCCACATATATATTTCATCTAGGCCTTAGAGTATGCAGCTGCAGTATGGCAGATAGGTAATTGTGCAGCATTGGGGTAAATCCAGAGGAAAGGACTGGCTGTATGTTTAGGTGTTCCAGGAACAGCTGGCTTGGAAGCATTAGAAGTGTAAGCGGGGATAAAGCCCTTACAGATAAGAAGAGAAGAACTGGATGTTAGACAAGCCGTCCGGATAATGATGAAAGGGGATGAAGAAAACAAAAGTTAGCTGGGATGATTTTCAGGACAAAGAGGAAACTGAGCAGAGGTTATCCCCATTTGGGAAAATGAACATGCAGGTGGCGGATTTCAAACACTGGTGATTCATTAAACAACTTAGAGAAGGAGTGTAACTATTTAGACACTCTACAACCAAGTAAACAGAAACCAGAATATTGGAATATCCTTGGTTCTTCAAAGTCAAGGACAGGAGATCAAGAAGAATTGTCTAGAGAGATAATTGGTGGCATAATTGACAGTTGTGATGATGGAACAGCAGTTGTTTTCACAGATGGCTCCTGTCTTGGAAATCCAAGACCCTGTGGTGCTGAAGCTTGTGTCTTTCCTCCAGGAGTAAGTGAACCCGTTTTGCTAAAGCAGCCAGTGAGCAGCAGAGGATCTATTCTCCTTGGAGAGGTAGTTGCAATTAAAATGACCCTTCAATACCTCTATAGGTACAACACACAAACCATCAGACTTAAGAAAGGTCCATATTTTTTCAGACAGCCAGAGTGCGGTTGGACAGTTGACGCTTGGTTGGGAAGCGAAATCTAATAGGACTACAACTCAAGAAGTAAAGTCATAAATAAATATGTTACAGGGTTTAAGAGTAGAGGTAGAGCTGTCTTGGTCGCCTGGGCATGCAAATATCAAAGGGAATGAGCTGGCTGATCAACAGGCAAAGGAAGCAGCTCAGGAAGCCAAAGATGCTGAAGATCTCCAAGCTGTATCATCATTTGGTGATGTGAATTGGCAGCAAAAGAATCCGGTAACAGAAAGTGGCAGAGCCGATGGGAGACTTCAAACAGAGGTAGAAACCTTTATACATTCAGACCTAATGTGGGACATATAATAAAACATTCATTTGCATCAACAGTAGGGGAGAGTATTATATCTCGATTAAGGACAGGATATGTAGGTAAATGAATATCTACATAAGTGTAATTTCAAAGACTCTGATTTATGTAAGTGTGGAGCAAAGGAAACTGTCAGTCACTACCTGCTTGAGTGCAATGAGCTTGATACAGCCAGAGAATTAATGAGAAAAAAGCTCTTCAAAACATGCGGCATCATACATTTGGACATGAACTTATTGTTAGATGTAAAACAGGACGACATTTACAAAGACTGGAGAAGCGTCATACTATCAGAACTGGAGAACTTTGTGGCAGAAACCAGGCGTTTTGCCACACAAACTTAAAATAAAGTCATAACAAGCATCACCACATACCGCGAGTCAATACAAGTGTGGTAATACCAGTGATAAGAAGATACCTGTACGATTATGTGGCCTGATGGCCTAAATACAGAAATACAGAAGCTTTATTGGTAATTCTAACTAATAAATCAGCCTTATTTATGCATCATTTTTGTCCGTACTCCGAACCGACATCCTACTATGAAACCGAAGCTTATGTAAACATGGTAAATTGATGTCCGCCATTTTGGTTTTAACCTACTTCCGCCTAGTGAGTGACATCACACAACTCAAAATTAAGGCCAAGCATAATTTTAATATTGGGTTTTAACAACATTCAACTTTCATAAAATATAAAATAGGGGAAAAAAGAACCGTTTCAATGTGTAAAAGCAAAGTATCTACACTGACCCATAATGAAAACTTTACACTATTTCATTGAATAACTCTTTTGTAAGTATACATGTCGTTGTAAGATTTACCCATGCTTATCAAGACTTCCTCGCAGATAACGATTAAACAATTTTTATCCAAATCTCAGGTCTATTCAAGCGTCAACGCCTAAAAAACGTGTTCCTTACGTTGCATGTGCTGGGGATTAGGTGGTTCATTAATAGCTTTAAATCCGTCAAGATAAGATTTGCAGCTGAATACTGATAATAAAAATAATTTATTGTTACAAACAGGTTCCATTTAGTGACAGCACGTCTTTCAAAAGATCAAAGAAACCAAGTTATTGGCTTCTCATGGCGAAGTCTACGGTAAATGATATCACGCATCATTTTGACTGCTCTAGACAGACTATTCATTATCTTATGAAGCGTTACAACAAAACTTGGTATGTCAGAGTTCGTGCTAGACCTGGTCGCTCACGTGCGACAACGTTACGTCCGTATCGCGTTAACTAACCATGGTAGGACAACGGCTGTAGTATTCGACCAGCATCAGTTTTCCCCATTGGTAGCCTCAAAACGTTTTAGCCAATCAGCTTTTTGTTTTCGTTTTCTGACGCATGCGCATTTGCTCATTCTTTTCCGCCATTCCTTGAAATCATTGAAGCGCAAATATGTCATCCGTGGTCTTTTTTTTTTTTCAGTCATGTGGCAAAGTCCGCCCTTTTTATATCAACCTGAAACGTCGCCAGTCATAAATTAAAGTTTTTCAAAAACACACAAACAACTCTCAAATAATGAATTTTCACGCTTCATATCACCATGTGCATTGAATCAATAATAATAAAAAAAAAGTTGTACAGGGGTTTTAGGGATCAATGACCTAAACCACTGTAGGAGTACAGGATAAAATATATTTGCCATTTTATTTCCAGTGATGCTATCAGTGTGGACTCAGTTCAGGTTTAACTAAAATTCGGGTCTGATATGGATCCAAAATGTTTGGACCCAGATCAGGCTCTGCTGACCTGTATCCAAACTGCAAAACACTGATGATGCCCTGATTGTCCTCCTAGGGGGTGGGTACCTGTTCCCCTGAAATAGATTGGCTTGTTCCCCTGTCCCCCCAGAATTCCAACTAGATCTATTACAATGTGACCTTTGTTCCCCTGAAATAAATGCCCTTTTCTCCTGTTCCCCGTTGCTTTATGCCCAAGTCAATATTTTTTCAGTCATGTTGGGTCTTAGTACTTAAAGCAGATGCTAAAGTGTCTTACTCAATAATACATTTTACATAGTGCACAGGAGCCTGAAGTTCAATCCTCATATCACTTCTAAACCCTTAAAACCGAAAAGCTCATAATGCCATTGTGAGCTTTTGGGTTTTTAGGCTATAGAGGTGATATAAAGACGGCACATACTGCCTCTGGTGAGTATCGAACAAGCATCATGTGGTTGGTTTGTAAGTGTACAATTCTCATTACAGAATCTGGCTATCCAACTTAGACATAGGGAGGTGACCAGTAGAATGCATGTTTCTACATTTCAAGGGCACCAATATTTATCCAACAAGTTAAAGGAACTGTTTTAACAGGAACATTTGTTTGACCATCCTATGATATTTGATGTATATGAACATTTGCTTTGAAGTTTTCTGGTATCATTTTACCAGTGCACAGAGTATTAAATAGATCTCAGTTGGCTCTATATAATTTCCGACTTCAGTGGAAAAAGTGTTCTGTTCAATGATAATAGGGAAGTGATCACTATTGTGTTGGTCTTCACATACAGACCAATTATAATCAAGAAACAGTGATGGATGACAGAAGGAAAGATCAATAGATGTAAAAGACTTTGTACTTGGAGAATGATAAGTGTAAGACTTATCATTCATAATACATATGTCATTCTTTGTAATGAAATTTTCGATAAGTTCGCCTCTGGAATCATTATTTTGACCACCCCAGAGGATATTGTGACCATTAAAGTCACCTAATAAGATATACAGAGAAGGAAGTTGTTGCAGTAAATTGTCAAAGTTTTTTGAGTTAAGAGAAAAGGATGGAGAAATATATACAGAACATATGGTTATTTCTCTGTCTAGAGTGACAGAAACAGCAGTTGCTTGTAGTTCTGTTTGTAAATCAATATTTCTTTGAGGGAAAGATGATTTTACAAATATTTAGGCACCACCAGAGGGCCTCAGACAATCAGTATGAACATAGTTATATATATTAAAACCTCTTAATGAGGTCAGAAGTACTCAATATAGCCACAGAATATGCCACAAGCCTCGGGCTTAGAGATAAAGAGCACCCACTTAGCTACAAATGGTACGCGGATATCATTTCCCACTTAGCTACAAATGGTACGCGGATATCATTTCTCGCTGGCCAGAGTTGAAGTTCATGTGACCAAGAGGATTAGAAATACAAAGAGCAAAAGCCACATCACTGGACTGTGTGACTATCTATTATAATGAATTAAATCAAATTTAAATCAAATCTTGACTAAATATGATTTGGTCTCATGTTTTAGTTACATGTTTAGGTTGGGTATCAGGTTCCGCCTTACTTCATATTTCCTGGGGCAAGAATGAGGGAGGAGTTATGGAGGGTAAGACTCATGGGACTGTTAGTGACTCTGGGTGGAGTAATAATGAAATGTTTAGGAAACATGTAGAGCACCATTTAGTAAAATACTTACTGGAGAGATGTAGTAAACACCTGTTTTATTGTTATATAATGTTGACTGGTCACAAATTACACATTACTCAGAGCCTCATTGATTGGGCTAGAAATGAACACATAATACTGCTTGTTTTACCTGCACACACCAGTCATGTCTTGCAGCCATTCAATGTTGATTGTTTTGGCCCTTTTAAGCGTTTTTGTTTAATAATGTGTCTCACAGCTTTATGAGAAAATTGTGGTCAGTCGATAGCCAAGTACAATATATGTTTTCTGGCTTGTCCTGCTTATGTCAAAGCATTATCCCAAGAGAATCTTCAGTCTTCTTTCAGGCGGCCTGGTATATATCCATTTAATCCAAATGCTGTAGACCCCTCCCATTTGAAACCAGCTGAATTCTTGATTCAAGAGGAGTCATCTTGCTGCCCAGACACAATCACTGAGACTTCGGATAACACAGAAAAGGCAAGTACATCTCAGACACTTAAAGATTTTTTTATTACTTTGAAAGAGAAAACATTGACTGAAAAAAGCCCAATACCAAGAAAAGAAAGTATCTCAGTTCCATTATAAGTGGCAAGGCTGTAACTGAAGATAAGTTAGTAAGTAACATTTAAGAACATGAGGCCAACAAGAAAAAAAAACCTAGGAAAACTTAAAAGTCAACGCCTACATAAAGTGGTAAGTCAGCAGGTAAAGGTGGTAAGCATAATAAGTTCCAAAAAATAAAGAAAAAGTCATATTTGTGTTTACTCTTGGTCCATCTGGTGTGTGCAGGTCCAATGCTAATGTTTGAATAATGACAGTTTATCAGAAGTATCAGCTGAGAATAAAGTTGAGAAATGCTGTGTTTGTGGGGAATTCACCCTAGATGCTGTAAGATACAGTGAGTCAGTAATATTTAAAAAGTGGGTATCATCTGATGGATGTAATCACTGGACACACTTGATATATTGTACAAATATCAGGGTTGTTAGCTGCCGTTTTGGGTTAAGTTTATAGTTTTATTTGTTTTCATTGGAATGCATGGCGTTTCAGTAAAAGTAAGCCTTATTTCAGTTTTAGGTAAGATCTAAGATGTGCTTCGTGTTATATTTGCCCAAAAAATAAAGTTGGCTGAAAAATAACATTTTATTTCTGATCATTACTATTTCAACTCAAAACGGATAAACATGTATATTTTTCGCATTCATGTCATATTACGATAGTTTTAGAGACAGAGGGGTAAACTTAAATCATTTGTGGATATCTTATGAGTATTGAATAATTTCGATCTGATAAGTGAAAAGCGCAGTATCCCCTTGAAAAGGTGATGGTAATGATACAATAGGAATCGAAAACTCAATTAATGGCAATCAGTTAACAGGTTTTTGGGCACAAATATGCATCAACTTTATCTTCAAATATGTTCTTAAAAGGGTATCCCTTGGAAGCAAAGAATGCACCGAAGAACTGAAACTAGAGTGCATATTTTCTGGGCCAGACCAGCTAGTTTCGGCCATATAGGCCATATTTCAAGTTCATAATCTTCATCACTCTCGTAGTCCTCACTATGAGTTTCAGCAGTCAGACTTGCTTCTGTATTCACATCAATATCTTAAGCATGCTTGGTAATATTAGGTTCATGTTCTTGAAACATGTGAGTTGTATCTACACAACTACACAAATATCATTACTGGACCTTGTATTGGAATCTGTGTTAACAATGACAGCACTCGCACGCACAGTTGCTCCACCAGACCCTGCACTGAGATAACTTGCAGTAGACACAGGCACAGTTGCCCCATCAGACCCTATACTGAGATAACGTGCAGTAGACACAGTTGCCCCATCAGACGTAGTATTGAGATAACTTGCAGTAGACACAGCCATAGTTGCTCCATCAGAGATAGCACAGAGACAACTTGCAGTAGACACAGTCACACCTGCCTCATCTGTTAAGATGCAGAAAAGAGAACACTGCAGAAACAGTGGTAGTTTGGTATGCACCTGTGCACTTATATGCACTTGTACTATTATCAACCAACCAACAAGTTGATGACGCGAAGCGGCAACAAGGAGGGCTGGTGGCTCCAACGATTAGAGGCTCTGTTCTGTTCTTTTCATCTGCAATATGAAGGCGTGATTTCCATTCTGCCAACCGAGTTACGGTATCTATACAGGGTCAATTCAATCAAACTAAGAACCTTATTCTATCGTTGAAAAATGTGTCATGATCATTTACTTTGAAAAAATACAAAAAAGTAAATAGCTAAGACGTCAGTTTCGTTGATATTAAAGTAAGCCATAAAACAGGGTTTTTTTCCGATCACCAGGAGCTTGAACGGTAATGATAGCTCTTTCAAGCAAGCAGCTATGTGATCCACATGACGTGACGTCACAATTCTTATAACGTTACGTCACGACGTGTTAACGTCTTGAGCCAAAACGCCAACTACTACGTGCAAAGTAGCCACTTTGAAAGAGACAATCACAAATGAGCCGCAACATGAGATTTCCAACAATTTGGTATGTGCGACTCTTAAAGACTCAGATCAGCCTGCACATACATGCACTCTGATCAGAGCCTTTGCTAGTCACAGTGTTTTGCTACTGACTTAACATCATTTGGAGTTTCTAAGCTTAAAAGGAGGCTGCACAGGCTCGTCTGAGTCTACACTTGTCAAAAACCCACATTATGAAATCAAATGTCGCTACTCAAATTACAAATCCTCATGGTATCCAATAGGAACTTCCGTTCAAGGGTCCCAGCGCCTTTAAAATAGCTCACCGGATTATTTTATTCAAGAAATAGATTCGTGCTCGCAGTGATTTGTTTCTTAATATATCACTGGCTTAAGGTCAGTCGTTAAAGTGAATAAATCATAAGTGCGAATGATTTATCTACTTACGACTGACCAACAAACAGTGATATATTAAGCAACAAATCACTGCCAGTGCGAATTTATTTGGATTCCAACACACAAAAAGATTAAAATATGAACGAATCCTTCATAGTCTATAACGATTCCGCCATCTTGAACAGACTGTCAGAATTTCCTGCAACTCTTGTGTAGACTGAAACGCGCATTTTACGTACACTTTGAACGTCAAGTAGCTGCAAAAACGACGTTACGCCGTCTATTGTCAACTTTACAATGCCTTATGTGATAGATGACGTCATGAAAATCAAATTGGCACCGAATGACGTCACACCGGTCCGTGCCCAGTTTGAGCAGTGATTTATCAACCAATAAATCACTGAGTTCAACCATTGGCTATATAGGCGAGGTGTGTTAGAATTCCTTATATTCAGAGCTTTTAAGCTGGTGATACTAGTTTTTCTCTCCAGTAATTTTCTTATTGACCGCTCCAGGGCGGTACTTCTTTATTCGTGTTCGACTTTGACATATTGCCTTGAATGTGTCTTGCAGCCTTGAGGTCACCTGTTGGGAAAGGGGCTAAGGCCTTCATCGCCGGTGCAGCACCCATTTTTTTGGCCGGTTGAGCTTACCTCTGGTTTTACTGAAACACTCTGAACGTTGGGCATGTCATTAATAGACCTTGTCAAGGTGTTAAAACATGCAGTCACTGAGATATAGGTCGTGTCGCGAGTAAACGTAAGGTAGTTGCATTTCAACAACAAAGGTGCAGACCAGCCTGCGCAGACGCTCAGTCTGATCAGCGACTTTGTTGTTTAATCTCTGGAAAGTATACCAAAGGACTTTAGAAACGAACCAACTGCAAAAACTATTATATTTTTGTCAAAAATTAATATTTTAATTACGTGAAACATAAATCCCGACATTAAGCTTGCATCCAATAAGAAAATCGAAAAGCTGTGGTTTATGGTTGCCATCACGTTGCAATAATTCTGAGATAACCTGAATTTAAAAAGTAACAGAGTACCAATACCTTCCATAATGAGCCCAAAAAAGTTTTCGAACCGATGTTTGTTCTCAAAAGGAAAGTTAAAATCAAAGGCCTCTGGCAATGTTCATTTCGTCTACATGACGCCATTAACCTTTCGACGTCATTTGCCGTTTATATCCTAAGTAGCAGGACTAATCAAAATCTTTGAGTGCCGCCAACCCATTGTATAGAAGACAAAAGTATCGCGGCATGTGCGTTTGTAATCCACCTGTTATTGCAGTTTGAAAAAATAAGACTGACGTTAGCAAAGAAACACTGCGCTTTGGAGTGTAATTAAACGATTATTTCTGAATTTTTTTGTTTTTTCCATTAAGACATCTGGCTCCTATCTCGAAGGGCTTATTTTTAAATTGAATTAAACTCACATTTGTCAGACAACATTTGTTTAAAAACACTAACGTCAGTGTGACGTCAGAATGAACAGCATAAGAAAATCGAAATAATTATTATGGCAAATCATAATCCATTGTGTAAGGGGATAAAAATGATAAAGGAAACTTCCTTGAATCAGAATTTTGGAAGAGACAGTGAATGTAAAACGGTGCGTTTCTAAAGTCCCTCAGTATGCAAGTAAAAGTGCTAAAAGTACTTTGACAAAAACCTGCGTCAGACCCATCACTATATTCACGAAGAGAGAAACTCTCTTTGCAATATGCTATAAGACTTGCTGCTAACCCATCAAATCCTGCTCATGAAGTTACATTCCCACCAAATTATGTTAATTTGTATGAACAAAAATCTAAAGCTATTAAATCATTTGGCATCAGAATTTCACCACTTTTAGAATCTGCCAATATCAAACCACAAAATATTGAAAAACATTTTACACCAAATATTCCAGCTTGGTGCATGAAACCACCAGAAATACTTTTTGATTTACATTCCGGGAAAAAATCTGAATCAAATCCACACATATTAAAAGATGATTTCAGAAAAATGCAAAGTCGTTATAAGAATTACCAACAAATTTATACTGATGGGTCAAAGGAAGACTCAAAGGTTGGTTGTGCTGTTATATCAGACAACCATAGTAATATGCAACGTATACCTGACGATTCATCAATTTTCACTGCTGAAGCCAAAGCAGTTGATCTAGCTTTAGATTTCATTAGCACTTGTGATGCAAGCAATAAATTTATTATATTTTCTGACTCGCTCTCTGTATTGAAAGCAATGAACCATACCAGTTCAAAGAATCCACAGATTCAGAACTTTTTAGAAAAATGTCGTGAGCTTTTAACTTATAAAGAAATTGTTCTCTGTTGGATTCCTAGTCATATAGGTATCAAAGGGAATGAGATGGTAGATAAGCAAGCAAAAACATCGCTTTCATTAGAACCAACTTCTTTTAGAATTCCATTTTCCAATTTTAAGCCCTCTATCAATAAATATATCTTGGAAGAATGGCAAACTTCATGGAATAACAGCATTGGAAATAAACTTCTTGACATCAAACCAACTATTGGTGAATATCAATCAGTTGTTCGAAACATTAGAAGAGAAGAAGAAGTATTAGCTCGACTCCGCTTAGGTCATACAAGAGTCACTCATTCATACTTACTACAAGGTGAAGAGCATCCTCAATGTGTTGGTTGCGACGCACCTTTCACTGTACGTCACTTCCTTTTGGAATGTGGCGATTTTGCACAAGTAAGAAATAATTGCTTCCATGTTAATAACATGAAAGAATTATTTCAAGATATACATATTGATAGTATTATGACATTTTTAAGACAAATGAATCTTTTTAACAAAATCTAATTGCTGTTTTTAAATTCATGTTTTGTTTTACATTTGTATCAGACCATAATACAGATTATATTATGTTGTATTCTGTTCAGTTAAAGAATATGTACAGTTATCTGAATAGCTCTTTGAAACTGTCAGATATTGTACGTGGTCTCTCCTGTCAACAATCGTATTGCAACGTATTATCATAAAACAAACTCATCATCACCATTCCTTTTATTTTATCTTATAAATTTTTAACTTTTTCCATCCTCATCATGTTTAGTTAATACCGTCTGACGCTAATGACCCACAAGGGTTGATGCGTCGTTAAGCACCAAACAAACAAACAAACAAGACCACTTTGAAATACACGGCAATGGCCCCAGGTCTGAGCTGACCTCAAGGCGTTTCTGTATGCAACAGTTTCTTGTTCTTTTGCCACTTTCCCATTAGTTGTTCTGAGTCAGGTCTAGTACTAAATGTGTTGATTCCTGACATTGCCTTCTTCCTTACTTTTTATACTCAAACGAGTACCGATTTACAAGAAATACCATATACTGTGCTATCCTCTCAGATCAAATAGTGGTTGGTTGCCCATTAGGTGTGCCTATTTCATATTAGCATATGGTACTTTTTCTAAAGTAGAAGGGGGGTTTGTCTGAGATTGAACTCTCTGCACATATACTTGGAAACCAGATCATTCTCAAAAATTGAACGGTTCTCGAGTTTATCGCTTTTCAAGCGGGCATTTGCCTATACGAGCTAAGATTTTAATATGCGTCAGGGGACATTAGCAACTTACAATAGAGAGATACGTTACTAAAGAAATTGTTCATTACAGAAGGTAGAATTGTCTTTATGTGTGTCCCCTCCAACACTGGGCAGAGATAGGCCGTAGAAGCCAGAAGTTCCGATAATCCAAGGGAGCATAAATAGTTGGTCCCTCTTTGACCACTAACAGAGTGGGGAACATTTCTCCTTGCCAGACCAAGAGTCTTAGGCCCAGGTCCAGTGCTGTGTAAGAATACCCTATTGAAGATAAAAATGGACTGACCCAAGTATCAGGATAACGCATAACAAAAAAAAATATAGTACACTGACCCAAGTGTCAGGAAGATGCGATATGCCAATATATAATGGATTGACCCAAGTGTCAGGAAGACGTAATATACCCATATATAATGGACTGACCCAAGTGTCAGAAGGTGCAGACACCCCAAGATAAAGATGTAATTGTCTGAAGAAGCTGCAGTGGTACCATCAGAACTTGCGACGAAGAGCTTGCGTAAAATAATTAGTTGAGTTGTGTGTAAATTTTACGTTACTTATCTTTGTTTAGTTGGCGTACAACTAAAATGGGACACTCTAAAATAGCTTCATTTGGAAACCATCTTAGAGTGAAAGCTTGTTTTAGTAAGGGATGGCCAACTAGTCAAAAATAACAACGTAGGTATTGTCCTTGTATTATTCATGTGCTGTCGATGTATTTTTTTGTACATAAAGTACTTAAAAGTTGTGAACAAGTTGCGTGCATTATTTTTCCCTGGTGGTATTGTCATCACATAATAGGGGTCATCCAATAAAACTTTCCCTCCCTCTTCCAGCTTGACCCTCTTTACGACGTTACACCGTCAGACCTAGTACTAAGACAACTTGCAGTAGACACAGGCACAACTGCCCTAACAGACCCTGTGCCGATATAACTTGCAGTAGACACAGACATAATTCCCTTATCAGACCCTGTATTTGCAACAGACACAACTGTTTTACTAGACCTTATATTGAGATCAATGGTAACGGACACAGACACAGCTGCCTTTATATTATTGTTTGTATCATGTTTGCAAGACAGATCCTGTATGTCATCATCTAGCACAACTACTGGCTCTCCATCAAGAGACATGACTGTGTCTGTTGATGAACAGCCTGGTGTTATGGCTGTGGAAGATCGTGTCACAAAGGTGTCCTTGATGTCACGAACTAAGCGAATATACTGTTTCAAAGATCAATAGCAGGAGTTGGATCAAAGTCCTTGATGTCACATGACTCCAACATTATACACAACTGGTCTGTTAGGTGTATATCAGAAACACGACTTCTTGAATCTGTTTTTGAGTACTTTAAATGAGAAATCCCCTCTCAGCATCTGCAGATGAGGCAGGTATAGCCAAGGCCAAGTTCACAAGAGATAGGACGTTTGGACAAACTGACTTTAGCTTGCTGTTAACATCTTCCCAGGTAGCCTCCTGAGGGTTGACAAATATGTAAAAAAATAGCAGTAAACAACAAATAGCACAAGGCTAACAATGAAACACTGAATACCCCATACTGTATGAATTTGTTTTCTATAGCAGACTTTTTGTTTATTGTTACTCCCATTATGGGAGTCTGTAATTGTTCTATGTTTTGCTGTACCTTACTTTATGTCCATTCTAGTATTGCAATCATCTTGATGGGGAAGAAAAAGCTAGTTGCTTTGCTTAATTTGTCTTCCTGGTGTCTAATGATGGTTGAGCGCCTCTTCCTCGAGGTGCCACCGGGTTGTATTTGGTTTGTGATTGTGGTATTTCCTGATCATACTTACTTACTATTTTTGATGTCACAATATTTGTGTTTGTACTGCGTGGTTACTGTTAAAAGTGTCCCCGTACTTGCATTTAATGTCGTTATTATTACTATAGTCAGGATTTACACTTGATAATCATTCATTGCATTAACTTCCCTATTGGTATCACTTAAATACCTCATTTAAGGAGCAGTGTAGACCAGCATTCGTATCTTGTTAATAACTATTGCTTTCTCTATGTTTATTTGTACTTGTATTAGACTTGTTGGCGCAGTTAAACTTACTGACCCTTCCTAGGCGGTACTTCTTTTGTGGATCTTTTATGTTTTTGTTCTGTCTTGTGTTTGCTGTGTCTTTGTACGCGTCCATTTATATGTGCTTTGTGGTCACCTGCTGGGAAAGGGCTGACCTCTTGGCCTTGTTCGTAGTGTCTAACTGTAAGTTTATCACTTTCCCATTTGTATCCTGGGTCATGTGTGGTACTTCATTGTATCGATTCCTGATCTTTGCACCCTTACTTTACGTAGTTATATGTTGGGAGCTTAAGCTATTTCTCAAATGCAGCAGCTGGATAACCAGGCTGCTTAGCGCAGTCGGTAATGTGTCTGGCAACAGATGCGAGTCTGACTGCAGATCCATGGATCGCGAGTTCAATCCTGGCCCGGTCCCATACTTTCGTGGAGACAGATCATGAAATAATTTCTACAGTTATTCTCCTCCCTTCCACTGAACCATTCAAGAAGGGTTGTTGACACTTACAAGCGAAAGTATGTGCACAAAGTACTGGTAAACTGCTCAAGCTTGCCCAAGAAAAAGTGTGGTAAAGGGAATTGACCGTCCCAACATGACCATAGCTGTTGATTTTGGACGTAAAGCAACAAAACAGCAGCTGGATATTGCTATAAATAACCAATATGAATGCTGCTTTTCAATGTATGGTATAAACTTAAAACTCAATAATGAATAGCCTAAAACAGTAAAAAAAATACTTTCTCCTCCTTGGTTACATTCTGCTTCTTCCATACAGAATTCCCCAGTCCACCAATAGATATAATTCTATGTGACTATTTTTTTACGTTTCACCGCTGAAACTTCATTCGTCCACTAAAATTAATTTACATGAAGTTTCTGTCTCTGCCCTTTTTAGAAATCACTTAAAAGTTCGTCTTTCTCATCTTAAGTCACCTGTACTTAGGAACTCTAGGAGTAAGTATAGAAGAAGTGTTGTGTATCCCTCTATTTCTAAGTGCAATGCCAAGAGGTGTAGCTGTTGCAAACATTTATGTTGTAAATCAACTATTAAATCTAACGTTAATGGTAGACAATTTTATGTAATTACTAATTCTGATCTTGATTGAAAATCAACTGATGTTATTTATGTTTTATCTTGAGAAGAGAAGCATTGTGGCATGCAATATGTTGGCCAAACTTGTAGATTTCTAAAAGCTAGATTTACTGAGCACTATTGTCGAACAAAAATGCCTCGCAAAATTGATAATTTTCTTTATAGGCATTTCAAACAAACTAATCACTCTACTAGCAGTATTTCTATTCTGCCTGTCGAAAAGATTACATATGGTGATAATTCCACTAAAAGATATAGAAATATTCTTAGGCATGAATTAGAATTTAAGTGGATAAAATTATTACAAACACCACATCCACTTGGTTTTAATGATAATATTTACCATGAGGGTAACATTTCTAGATTACCTGATTTTGATGGGGTTTTTTTCTCTTTTAGATATACATGAACGCAATAAACCATCTCATGGTAAACACAAAAATAAACACAAAAATAAACATGTTTTAACTCTTTCTCTTAAAACATTCTGGCCGACATATGGCCCTTTCACGTTTAGTAACTCTTTCTATATCTTCACTTCGTAATTTGGATATAAAGGCTAATAAATTCTATGATAGAGCTCATTGACTTTATGATGCAGCAATTCTTACCCGGTGTTACACTCAACATGCTCTTTGGCCATATATAGACTCAGAAATCAATCATATTAGTTTTTTTTATCAAAATTCAATTGTCAACAAGGAGATTGAATTCATTAACTTACCCAGTATATTTAAAGATAAATCTACTTATTTTGAAAATACGGAATCCCCTATCATTTATTCGTAGTACTGTTTTTAACTATAACAAATTAGTAACAGAACTTGATACCGAAAATTCTATTCCTGACTCTGTAGATTGGAAAGACTCTAACTATTGCTATCACTGGTCATATAGTCACAGGGGATTTAAAAATTATAACTGATTCAAGAATTCAGTCTATTATATGTAAGGGACCTTAATATAGGTTTCCTGAGCCAATAGACTTCAAATCATGTCGTGAGGAAATTGCAGGAGCCTTACAAGAATTTTGTAATCGCTGGTGTAAACGAGAGCATGTTGAGTCTAATGCCTTAAACAGTTGGAAACTGAATATTTTTAAAATTGTTGATGGTAGACTTTCATTTTATTGCATCAATTTAGATCTACCACCTAAACCTAAATTCACTTTTAGACACTTAAAGAATAGGATCCAAGAATTCCATAGGAGGTTTGTTTTGGCCCCCGCAGATAAGGCTGCTAACAAAGTTGTGGTCGTTTGAATAAGATACTATATTAACACCCTAAAGCAAGAACTTAGCACTGCAAAAAACATATGAGCATAACAGGCTTGATGAGACGTCTATCGTTGATAGACATCGATGCCATATGGCAGCTAAATTTAGGTTGTTTGTTGATGAGGACCAAAGCAAGCTTCCTACGTTATACTGGTTACCTAAACTTCACAAACAGCCCTATAAATCGCGTTTTATTGCTAATTCTGGTACATGTACAACTACTGAGTTTTCTATTCTTTTGACTTCTTGCCTCACTGCGATTAAAAACCATGTCATTAAATATTGCACAACTGTTTATGAAATAAATAGTAAAAAGTTATTTTGGTCTATTAAAAATTCAAGTGAAATTCTTCATAAATTGAAGTCTAGAGGTTTTCTAGCATCTGGTTTGTCTGCATATGATTTCTCTACTCTCTATACTACATTGTCTAATAATCTAATCAAAGAAAAACTAGCAAAATTAATTGAACGAACATTTAACAGAGAGAGCTCACTTTATTTGCCTTGTAATGATAAAAATGCCTTACTTCTGAACAACCTAAACGATATAAATTGTGGTCATGTCAGAAAATGTGTGATGCGCTCCATTATATTTTGGACAATATATTTATAAGATTTGGCTTGAAATTATATAGACAAATTGTAGGTATTCCAATGGGTACTAATTGTGCTCCTCTTGTTGCAGTTTTGTTTTGTTATGTGAGAGACTTTATGTTGTCTCTGTCTGACAATGATCAAACTGATTTTGTTTTGTTATGTGAGAGACTTTATGTTGTCTCTGTCTGACAATAATCAAACTGATATTATTGAAGCTTTTAACTCAACCTCTAAATGTTTAGATGACTTACTTAATATTGATAATCCTTATTTTGAACAAATGGTAGGTCAGATATATTCCGCTGAACTTCAGTTAAATAAGGCGAATTCTTCTGATACTGAAGCTCCATTTTTGGACTTGAACTTGTCAATAACAAATGGCATAGTTTCTTCTAAAATTTATGATAAGCGGGATAATTTTAATTTTGAAATAGTAAATTTCCTCTTTCTTGATGGAGATTTTCCTCGCTCTCCTTCCTATGGTGTATATATTTCTCAGCTTATTCGTTTTGTTAGAGTGTGTTCTAATGTTGATGACTTCAACAACAGAAACTTATTTTTAACTGTTAAGTTATTAAAACCAGGTTATAGATATCATAAAATTCGAAAAGCATTTTCTAAATTCTACCACAGACACTCAGAGTTAATTGTTAAATACAACATTGGGTTAAAAACTCTTCTGCAACAAGGCATATAAGAACCTATATTTTATTGTCATTTAGTTTATAAATTCAAACGAATTGTTGGAAAACCTAATTTTAGTGATCAATTCAAAAAGATAGTAAAACGTTATATAAGGGTTGGATATAACTTGGATATCATGCGACAGTCTGCATGCCTAGTTTTAAACCCAACCACGGTTTATAGCTATGGTTTCCTTTTTAACTGCACGATGGTGGGCTGGGCCTCAGACTCTATGGCGGCTCTGACGTAAAGCTTTAATCGGTTGGTTGGTGCCTGATGCTTATCTGTAGCTGGACCCACCCTGGCTCAACTTGAGGTTTTCTTTTGCTCTGACTATCTGTGAGTCATGAGCCCTTTTCTTTGTTCCACCATGATGTGTTAATTTGATTAGAGTGTTTATCCATGATGTTACATTGCATTAGTTAGATGGCCTCCATGCGAGCTGAACACTTCTTGTACTTCAACAACAGCAGAATCTAGGGCGAAGATTTGGTACCAGTAAAATGCATTTAAGCCCCCCCCCCCCCCCCCCCCGTGGCTTAGGCTGCTGTCCGTTCTAAGGCAGTGGTTCTGTTGTTGTTGACTTTTTGTTTATTGTTACTCCCATTGTGGGAGTCTGTAATTGTTCTATGTTTTGTTGTACGTTACTTTATGTCCATTCTAGTATTGCAATCATCTTGATGGGGAAGGGGAAGAAAGAGCTGGTTCTTTGCTTAATTTGTCTTCCTGGTGTCTATTGATGGCTGAGCCGCTCTTGCGTTTGCGTCAGTTTGTAATTGTGGTATTTCCTGATCATACTTACTATTTTTTACAAGTTTTCCTTTATTTTGAGAATGTACTTACAACTGAATCAATAAAGATAAATGCATTGATCAACTTTTATTTTTAGTAAGTCAGTTGTATGTGTCCACAATTATAAAACGTGATACATGATGATTTGTGAGACGTTGCTGTAGTAAAAATTTAAGTAGTTTGGTATTAAAGATCAGACTGTCAAATTTTGAACAATTGATTTTGGTTTTGAGACTCATTTAAGGATTGTTATACCTTATTTCAGCCAAAGCCAATTATTTTCTGGTTACATTCTACTTGCAAATGCACAAATATGATACAATCTAAATTCATACATGTTAAAAATCGGTCCAGGTAGTGCAGTCCGTTACATGTGTGATTACAGATGCATGTCTGTCTGTAGATACAGGAATCTCGAGTTGATCCCCGCACGGTCCCATTCTTTCGTTGAGATCTACCATGAAATGATTTCTACGGTCATTCTTCTCCCTCCCTCTGATTCAAGAAGGGTTGTTGTCAGTTACAAGCGAAAGTATTTGCACCAAGTTACGTTAACTGCTTGGTCGAGCTTGCGGCTTGGTCAAGCTTGCTCAGGAAAAAAAGTGACCAGTTAAACTGACCATAGCTGTTGACTGACACATACAGCAGCAAACCAAACTAAAATCATACATGCAAAGTAAGAAAGTCAGCGAGGATCAGAAAATCGATACAATCAAGTATCATACTTGTTACAGGATACCAAAATGGGAAAATAAGAAAATCACAATACACATCGCCAAGAGGGCCCTTTCCCTTCAGGTGACGCAAGGCAGCAATGAACAGACGCGAAAACAAGACTTACACAAGACATAAATAACACAAATGATCCGCAAAAGAAGTTCCACCTTGGAATAGTAAGTAAAAATATTTTACTGGAGGGCTTAAACTGGTTTCACTGCGCGCCAATCTCACCCTTTGTTCAGACGTGGATTAAGACACATAGATGTTTGTTATTTGTTACAAAGTGACTGACAGTGACCTTTACAAATGTATGTCAAACTTGAAATGTGTCTATCTATGTGACACAGATGCCCCACTCCTATCCAAATGAGACTCAGAAATGACTGATGCATTGATAATGGCAAATTCTATTCTAAGCTGGTATGTTATTGTAACTCTTAAATATGCCCATATTTTTTACAAAGATTGTCATATCTCACATTTATTAATGAGCAGAAACAAAATCTAACTCAAGTTAAGGTCCACCACCCTATAATAAATATGCAACAATTTATGCAATTAATTTAAGATAACCTATGTCAGCAATTTTTCTATTTACTGGGCTTAAACTTTGGGCCTGTCTGATGATATTTGCCCCACACTGAAAATGGCTTGGGCATAAATACGAGGAATGTAAATGCACTTGCCTTTTGTTAATGTAGAATTTCAACTTTGTCCACTCTGGTGCAATTTTGTAAGCCTCGACCCAAGCTTCTTCTAAGGGCTGTTTGAAGTAGTCAGCTATTTTATCTACTTCTGCATCTCCATACCCATAAAAACACAATAAAGTGGCTAGGATTTATTTCCTTAAATTTTGGCTACATTAACATATGATAATTATCTTAAAATTTGAGATCTTGAAAAGTTTGACATACATGTAAGTCCCAGTAACTGACAGCTTGTTCATATTGAATAAGCAGAAGAGGGAATTCATTAGAAGTGGGAGGTATGGCTGGTTTGAATAAGCAGAAGAGGGAATTCATTAGAAGTGGGAGGTATGACTGGTTTACTACCACGGTATCAATTTTCATGGTATAATACTGTGTTGCGATCAGCAATATCATGGTATACCATATTTATAATGTGGGGAGCACACATAGGGCTGTATCAGATTGAAAACAGGCCATATTTGAAACAGAAAGTACACGCTTATTAAAATACGAAATTATGTAACAGAGAAACAAAAAGGATAGAATAATTGAGGTAAGTGTTACATGCAAATTAGAAAATATATGCAGCAGACAACTTTAGCAGGCAAAATTTTCAGGTGCATCTTTTTGCTGGTGCTTTAAGTGCTACTGATGGTATATAGGGCTGTTTATTTCTTTCATTCTGAAGTTTGTTGTCATAAACTGTAAGATTGATAGTACCTCCACACCAGGAAATGATATGAGAAAGAAGCATAATTATTATAATAAGAATTTGCATTCCATAAGTGACTGTTTGTAGAGGCAAAAATCATGGTCTGAAATGCTCTTGAATGAAGAAAATCGCATCAAACTTTCAAAAAAAAAGGAGGAGGCATCTCAAGACCCCAAGCAGACGCATTAGTTTGCTGATTTGCTTCCCTCACCTGACTCACGTTTGTACATGCAGTTGTGGTATACTATACCATGGTATTCACTGAACTAGAGGGCCTGACGGTCCTGAAGCGCTCACCTGATCTCCTTAATAATGTTAAAATAGGTCAAGATCAACTATGGCTTATAATGAAACATATTATGTTTATGGGGGTTACGTCCATTTTGGTTGAGTGACCTAAAACAATCTAATGAATACTCCATCAAACAGCCCATCTTGACATTTAGTACTTATATAAAACCGTGGTCTCATTAGGTTAAACATTTCTTGCAAGTATTATGATTTCCGCTTAAACAGTTATAGGAAAAAAATCAAGATTTTACCCATATAAATGCATTAGGAATCAAATTTGACCTTGCCATAAAGTAGGTCAAGGTCAACCTAGATACATCATTTGTGCAAATCTGGTAGGACCCACATCCCCAATGCTACATACCAAGTCCCAAGGCCGTAAGCCTGGTTATAGAGAAGAGGATATTTAAAGGGTTGAGTGGCTCTTTTTCTTGCGGTGCCACAGGGTTGTCTGCGGTTTGTGATTGTGGTATTTCCTGATCATACTCACTATTTTTACCATATATGGACTTGGTGGCCATCTTTGTTGTGTGACCAGTACAATTGGTATAAATTTTGGCTAACCTATCATAAGGAGTCTTCATATGAAATTTGAGTTCAAATGGTCTAGTGGTTTCTGAGGAAACTATGTTTTTATGGGACGCCAATATGAGCGAACTTGTCTGAAAAGTTGACCTTTGAAACTTATTCATAGCCATTGTCTCATTAGTTTCAACATATTAAGTGAGAAAAATGACTTTGGCTTAAACAGTATTCAAAAAATCAACTTTCAAAAAAAAATTTCCATTTAAATGCATTAGTAAGAAAGCTCAACTTAGGATCATCATTTGAACAAACATGGTAGGTGTGTTTGTTTGGTGCTTAACGACGCATCAACCCTTGTTGGTCATTAGCGTCAAACAGCTTTGTAAGATAAACTAAAAGGAATGACGGTGATGAGTTTGTATAATGATAATTAGTTGCAATATGATTGTTGACAGGATAGACCACGTACAATATCTGACAGTTTCAAAGAGCTATTCGTATAACTGTACATGTTCTTTAACTGAACAGAATACAATATTAAAGAATCTGTATTATGGTCTGATACAAATGTTAAACAAACATGATTTTAAAAATAGCAATTAGATTTTGTTAAAAAGATCTATTTGTCTTAAAAATGCCATAATACTATCAATATGTATATCTTGAAATAACTGTTTCATGTTATCAACATGGAAGTAATTATTTCTTACTTGTGCAAAATCGCCACACTCCTGACGTACAGTGAATGGTGCATCGCAACCAGCTTATTGTGGTTGCTCTTCACCTAGTAGTAAGTATGAATGCGTGACTCTTGTAAGACCTAAACGGAGTCGAGCCAAAACAACTTCTTTTCTAATGTTTCGAACAACTAATCGATGTTCACCAATAGTTGGTTTTATGTCAAGAAGTTTATTTCCAATGCTGTTATTCCATGAAGTTTGCCATTCTTCCAAGATGTATTTATTGATAGATGGCTTAATGGAATTTTAAAAGAAGTTGGTTCTAATGAAAGCGATGTTTTTGCTTGCTTATCTACCATCTCATTCCTTTGTATACCTATATGACTAGGAATCCAACAGAGACTCCTTAGGACGCAGAACCGAAAGTTTGTTCAAATGGTGCTGGTCAAACAAACAAACAATAAGGAGTCTCCATATGAAATTTGAATTTAATTGGCCCAGTGGTTTCAAAGATGTTTGAAATTGTGGACGGACGGACGCCGGAGAGACTGGTATACTATTAGCTCACCCATGAGCCTTCTGTTCATGTGAGCTAAAACTGTGGTATACCGCGGTACAAACTTTTCATGGTACCCATCTCTAAATTTTATTCCATGAAAGAATGTGCCAGACACGAAAGTCAAATTTGGGACCACTGCTTATGAAGCCAACACGCTACAAACTGAGAAGCCACATTTATTAGCCATATAATGTATAAAGTTCTATCTTAGTTGTTCACTAATTTCCTTAAATCATTTTTGTTGAAAAAATATTAGAGTATCAATCAGTTTGGATCCATATCAGACACCATGTTTTGTTGGGCCTAATCTGGATCCAAACTGATTGCAAAAGTTGTAAGCAGATGACACTAGTTGGCAAAGAGTGGGATTTAGTGGAATTTCAAAACATGTACCTTTAAGTTCATCTCTAGAAGGAAAAACTTTCAGATTCAGTACTCCAAAAGTATTAATGATCCCTGGACTGTCCGTAAATCTCTGCTTCAGACTCTCCAAGATGACTTCTAGCTGAAAAAAAGGCCCTGTCATCCCCATGTAGGTCCAGATGGTTCTGAATCGAATCGCTTCCCTGAGGTGAATTCCATCTCTGTTTAATTTCATAAACTCATAAATTAATGGACATATCCAAATATGTTTTTTTGTTTGTTTGCTTTTATTCTTTACGTCCCATCAACAATCTTTCATTTATAAAGGGACAGTCTTCCTGGGTTGAACCAGTACTAAACTAGGATTAATGTTCATGCTCAAGGACACAACGTAGTGACGCCGGTGAGGTTCGAACCCGCGGCTCTCCTGGCTCAAGTCAGGTACTCTACCACTATGCTCCCGAAATATGATTTAATAATTCTAAAATTTGCATAGAGAAACATGATCACAGGCTTCTACATCTACAAAAATGTTTCGAAATGGCAAGCATTATGAAACCTGATCATTTTCTAGTAAGGTCTAGGTTTAAAATATTTGCACATACCCAAATATCAAACAAACAAAAATCAAACACTCAGTGGGCAAAAACAAAGACTAGAAAGTTAAGAAATACGAAGAATTTTGTGGTGTTTGTAAATTTTCCTTCAAAAGGGAAATAGCAAAAGTTGATATTTGCCCTCGGACAGGTAAATTGCCATTAGCTATTTGTCCTTAAAAAGTGTGTGTAAACAATATGTATGTTGTATTAATAGTATGAAACCAGATTAAACTATTGAAAACAGTGTAGATCTAGATCAGCTGGCTTCAGAAGCCAGGTGATCAGGACCCACACTGTTTGCCATACAACATGCGAGTTCATTATAATGAATGAATATGAAATACAGTATCATTTTAATTTTCTATAACTTTTCCCAGGACAAATAAATGTAAATTTCTAACTTTTCCATAATAAAACTGGACCAGTTGGACAAGGTGGGCATAGTATTTCCACATATGAAGTAAGTCATATGAAAAACATCTTAACTTCTTGGCCAGTGCTTTCTTCAGTTACTGTTTTGGAAAGTAGTGAGCCACTATATGAGAAATGTTCGACTTAGGAAATAGAGGATATTTACTTTTTTGAGGTGAATACTAAATATATTTCATCGAGTGTGTTGAAAACTTAAGAATTTTCATGAGTGGGCATCACGAATGAAAATTTCGATGTTTTCAACTCACGAGATTAAGAGTAAGCAAAATTTCTTCTTTTCTGATCTTTGGGTGACGATTCAGGACAAGTGCTCGATCCCTGGACGTCTGCAGATACTCTCATGATGGCCTAAAGTCGTCTCTTTATCACTGCTTTTCTCACATGCGCTTTAGTTTGATTAAGCTTAAGCAAAAGCATAAAATGTGTATCAAATTACCTTTTCTAAATGATCAAACTGTATTGGTCTATAGGAAAATCTTGATTTCTATCAGCGAGGTGACCCCCAGCAAGTTGTGATGTAGAGTGACAGAGCATCTGATAGTTCCCCCTCTTTTATAAATATTAGGAACGCTGTCTGACAATTCCAACGGAGTTGGATTGTCGGAAACGGTTAATTCGGAGAATTAATGACGATCGGATAGTTCTGCCTACCCAACTTAGCTTTCGTCAAACCTCTTTAATTTTAGTATCAAAATTAATGAAATAGTGAAATGTTTAGGTAATTCACTGATTGCTCATACGTTGACGACTTCTGTATCTGTTATCGCTCAAAAAGCATGGCGACAATTGAACGTCAACTACAACAAAATTTGAATAAGATTGAAAATTGAGCAACAAGCAATGGCTTTAAGTTTTCTAAATCAAAAACACAGTGTGTACATTTCTGTCAGTTGCGCAAGCAACATGATGATCCGGTTTTACATTTATATGGATCACCTATTCCAGTTGTTGAGGAGTCTAAATTCCTTGGCATTTTATTTGATAGAAAACTCAGTTTTATACCCCATATTAACTATCTCAAAGCTAAATGTTGAAAAGCATTGAATCTTTTAAAAGTGCTTTCCCATACTTCTTGGGGTGCAGACCGAACTACACTTCTCAAGCTGTATCCGTCTCTAGTCTGGTCAAAATTAGACTATGGCTGTATTATATATGGCTCTGCACGAAAATCATATCTTCAAATGCTTGATCCTATACATAACCAAGGACTTAGATTAGCTTTAGGGGCTTTTAGAACTTCTCCTGTCGCTAGTCTCTATGTGGAAGCAGATGAACCATCACATTTGGCACAAGTGCTAATGAAATCTAAAGCTAGATCAATTGCTTTGGCTCACTGTTATTCCATGAAATTTGCCATTCTTCCAATATATATTTATTGATAGATGGCTTGAAATTGGAAAATGGAATTTTAAAAGAAGTTGGTTCTAAGAAATTGCAAAGACGTTAGCAGATGAACCATCAATATACTCACAAAGAGAGAAACTCTCTTTGCAATATGCTATAAGACTTGCTGCTAACCCATCAAATCCTGCTCATGAAGTTACATTCCCACCAAATTATATTAATTTATATGAACAAAAACCTAAAGCTATTAAATCATTTGGCACCAGAATTTCACCACTCTTAGAATCTGCCAATATCAAACCACAAAATATTGAAAAACATTTTACACCAAATATTCCAGATTGGTGTATGAAACCACCTGAAATACTTTTTGATTTACATTCCGGGAAAAAATCTGAATCGAATCCACACATATTAAAAGATGATTTCAGAAATTGCAAAGTCGTTATAAGAATTACCAACAAATTTATACTGATGGGTCAAAGGAAGACTCAAAGGTTGGTTGTGCTGTTATATCAGACAACCATAGTAATATGCAACGTTTACCTGACGATTCATCAATTTTCACTGCTGAAGCCAAAGCAATTGATCTAGCTTTAGATTTCATTAGCACTTGTGATGCTAACAATAAATTTATTATATTTTCTGACTCGCTTTCTGTATTGAAAGCAATGAACCATACCAGTTCAAAGAATCCACAGATTCAGAAACTTTTTGAAAAAAGTCATGAGTTTTTAGTAATAAAGAAATTGCTCTCTGTTGGATTCCTAGTCATATAGGTATCCTAGGGAATGAGATGGTAGATAAGCAAGCAAAAACATCGCTTTCATTAGAAGCAACTTCTTTTAAAATTCCATTTTCCAATTTTAAGCCATCTATCAATAAATATATCTTGGAAGAATGGCAAACTTCATGGAATAACAGCATTAATAATAAACTTCTTGACATCAAACCAAGTATTGGTGAATATCAATCAGTTGTTCGGAACATTAGAAGAGAAGAAGTAATTTTAGCTCGCCTCCGCTTAGGTCATACAAGAGTCACTCATTCATACTTACTACAAGGTGAAGAGCAGCCACAATGTGTTGGTTGCGACGCACCATTCACTGTACGTCACTTCCTTTTGGAATGTGGCGATTTTCACAAGTAAGAAATAATTGCTTCCATGTTGATAACATGAAAGAATTATTTCAAGATATACATATTGATAGTATTATGACATTTTTAAAACAAATACATCTTTTTAACAAAATCTAATTGCTATTTTTAAAATCATATTTTGTTTTACATTTGTATCAGACCATAATACATTTTTTTTAATGTTGTATTCTGTTCAGTTAAAGAACATGTACAGTTATCTAAATAGCTCTTTGAAACTCAGATATTGTACGTGGTCTCTCCTGTCAACAATCGTATTGCAACTAATTATCATTATAAAAACTCATCATCATCTTTCCTTTTATCTTATAAATTTTTACATTTTCCATCTTCATCATGTTTAGTTTAATACCGTCTGACGCTAATGACCCACAAGGGTTGATGCGTCGTTAAGAACCAACAAACAATTTAATCTCTAACCCAAAGGCATGTTTCAACTAAATAATTTCAGTTTCACAAATCTCCTTCAAAATATAAGATTAAATGATAAAGTATTTTAGTACTTTAATTCTGACATTTTAAACTTAGCGCTACTAAATTCCTCTCTTATGCGCCTCATCAGTTTATGCATGACGTAAGCAGACCCTAAGCTTTCGCAGAAGCCATTATTGAAGCTCGCAAAGCAAATTGTTGACAACGCTCATAACGATGGGATACTTTTGTGAATTTCTGTTCTTTTGGAACAATAAATCATTCATTCTACGCTATGGTTCTTGAGTGTAGAGGTCTACTAATGAGGGCTTTCTTGAATACTGGTTGACATCGTCGAATTAGTTAAAATAGATAAAGCGAAAGTAGGTTGTCATTAGATTTCGTGACTTAAATTTTTGAAGCATGCCTGCATGGCTGAATTGTCTCCCCCCCCCCCCCCCCTTAATTGTGTGCAGTGTCCTCACAAACACAAGTACCACAAGCATAGATGATCTCTCAGTTCACTGGGAGTGTACTCATTGCTACTTTTTAATTCGCTGGTGCTACACTTTTTGCAGGTTAAATCAGGTTCATGATGAATACTTCTTTTCCCAATGAATTATTCTTCATGTACTGTTGCACCATACTGCAATCTAGCATCACCCTTTGGATATGATCAAGTACTTCTGTGCTACATAAGAAAAACATGTATCATACACATTCATCATTTAATGTGTAAATCAATATACAAAAATCTGTTCACATATATAAAAAAATAAATAGAATATTTATTCTAATTTCAATTTCTCTGAGACAGAGGGGTGGGATGCAGGTAGATATCAACGCCTATGCCACCTCTGATGAGGGGACTTAGACCGAGATCTTCTGCGTCTCTCCCCCCGCTCATCACTGATATTTCTTCTGGATAACTTCTCTACATGTTGGCTTTTTGTTTTGTGTGTACATGATGTTGTTAAATATGAGGAAAGAGTCCCTTACTGCCTCTCCCAGTCCCACCAAGGCTCGGGCTGCATCCCTTACCTCGTGGAGAGCCTTGACTACATCCTCCCATTCAACAGAATGCGAGGATGCAGACGAAGCTGCATCACACGAGGGAGAGCCAAGTGGAGATACCAGTTCTGCAACGGGAGCCATGGAAGGTTCGGGAAGCAGGACTTTGGTTTGTAAGGACTGTGAAGGTGATGGCCGATGGGCCTTGCATAGTAACGGTCTCGGTGGCTGACTCCTCTGGCAAGTCAGCGGAACCCCAAAGTGGAGGAACAACCGGATCTTCCAGACTTATCAAGTCCTGAAGAGTTGATAATTCCTCCACCGGGCTCGGCGACACACTGGATGTGCAACCCCAAACCATCCCCACCACTGCCACGAGTCCTCTTCCCCCAAGTCTCCTCTGACTTCTCCTGCAAGCGGGCAACAAAAAGATTGCCCTCTTGCAGGTACTCCGCCGCCTCTCCGGCACAATGAACAAATGAGTTTGTGTTATGAGAGTCTCCACCATATAGAGATATATTGTTAGAGTGAACCTCCTGCACAAGGTGATTTGTCAGACTGGCGTAAGTGTCCCCAAAAAACTACAGAGACTGCACAAATAAGGAACATTTCCCCTTTCCACATGTTCTTTATAGATGTGTGTCTTTAACCTGTGTCTCTGGTCTACTTTGCGGCATGTCATACATTGGTATGCTATCCCTCTTTTGTTGATTAACTTGGTAGGCTCATCCGACATGCTGAAAAAAATGGGTTTACTTAAAAAAAATGTCACAGCATGAATTTATTCTCGGCTGTTCTTCCTAACTTTCTTAGACAATTTTAGTACTCAGTTAGGAGGATTATCACCTTCATACTTCTTCAACTTAGTGTGATGTACCACTTTTGTGGTACCTGATTTGCTCATTTGTATTTTCAAATTTAATGGATTGAATTTACAAATAACCACATATGGGCCAGTTTTATTTGGCTTAAGTTTCAGGCATTTCCCTGGTCTACAGCTTTCAACTAGGTACCAAACTAAGTCCCCTGGCAATAAGTTTGTCTCAATATTCTTTGCATCATATCTGTCCTTTTGTGTCTAAGCTGATTATCTATGTACTTGCGAGCCACAGAATGAGCTGTTTGCAGTCTATTTCTTAATTTATTGACATATTCACCATAAGAGGTTACTGTTTCATTGTTAGTGTAACTGCCATGAGTTAACTCAGCAAGAAGTCGGACTTCCCTATTTTAGCTTATAAAGAAATTGTTCTCTGTTGGATTCCTAGTCATATAGGTATCCAAGGGAATGAGACGGTAGATAAGCAAGCAAAACTATCGCTTTCATTAGAACCAACTTCTTTTAAGATTCCATTTTCTAATTTTAAGCCATCTATCAATAAATATATCTTGGAAGAATGGCAAACTTCATGGAATAACAGCATTGGAAATAAACTTCTTGAAAACATTAGAAAAGAAGAAGTCGTATTGGCTCGACTCCGTTTAGGTCATACAAGAGTCACTCATTCATACTTACTACAAGGTGAAGAGCCACCACAATGTGTTGGTTGCGACGCACCATTCACTGTACGTCACTTCCTTTTGGAATGTGGCGATTTTGCACAAGTAAGAAATAATTACTTCCATGTTGATAACATGAAAGAATTATTTCAAGATATACATATTGATAGTATAATGACATTTTTAAGACAAACAAATCTTTTTAAAAAAATCTAATTGCTATTTTTAAAATCATGTTTTGTTTACATTTGCATCAGACCATAATATAGATTTTTTAATGTTGTATTCTGTTCAGTTAAAGAACATGTACAGTTATCTGAATAGCTCTTTGAAACTATCAGATATTGTACGTGGTCTCTCCTGTCAACAATCGTATTGCAACTAATTATCATTATACAAACTCATCATCATCTTTCCTTTTATTTTATCTTATAAATTTTTACTTTCTCCATCTTCATCATGTTTAGTTTAATACTGTCTGACGCTAATGACCCACAAGGGTTGATGCGTCGTTAAGAACCAAACAAACAAACAAACTAACATTAACAGATTTAGTGTCATCTGACTACTTTCATGTGGGGTTGATCTATATGCTGCAGCAAGACATCCTAAGTGTAGATCCCAACCAGTCTGTTCATTTTTCAAATAAGCCTTTATTATCCTAACAAGAGTCCTATTAAACCTCTCAGTTTGACCATTACATCTTGGATTCCTTGCTGAAGTTCTAGTCTTTTTTATTTCTAACATTCTGCAAAGATCTTGAAATATGCCACTCTCAAAATTTCTTCTCTGATCAGAATGTAAAGTGCTGCAGATCCCATAACGAGCAAATACTTTATTTAATAACACTCTAGAACAAGTTGATGCTGTCTGATGAGGTGAAGCAAAAATATCAACCCATTAAGTGAAATGACAAGTTGCTACAAGAGTGTATCTGTTCTGATGGGGGTCTCAATATATCTATGGAGAGCCTATCTAAGACTCCGCCAACTTTCATGTTTCCTAACGGTGCTTTGGGTGTTCGGTTTGTTGTTTTGTTGGCTGCACAGATATCGCACTTTAATACTCAGTTGTTGATATCCACTTTCATTTCAAACCAAAAATACCTCTGTTGGATCCTGTTTCAAGTCTTCTTCTGACCCAGATGACCTCATTGTAAACTGTCATGCATTTGGAACATAATGTCCCTTCTTAATAGCTGTGGAACTAAAAATTGTAAAAATTAACCTGTTCCATCCTTCTTGTGGAATTCTCTATATACAAGTCCATCAATTAGCTGTAAGGATTCCCACAGTAACAAATAGTACCTGGTTCAGTAGATTCCATCTGAACGTCACTTAAAGTGGGGCGTTTACCAATCACTAACCATCTGTATAATGGTCCAATATTTTGATCTTGTTCTTGCAGACTTAGTGTGTGATCTCAGAAAAAGATAAACCCTCTGTACATACTGTGTCACAATCCTTAGTTTATTTGGACCTGGTCCTAACTTCACAGACTAAGATGTCTCCTGTAAATCTTTACTTACACTCATGCTCCCGTCAGCTTGCATTTTGAAACTACTCTGAGAATCATCTTTTGAGTTCACCTCATAATTCCACAGCTTAGAACTTTGCATCTCTACGGCCCTCTTTTGACACTTCTTACAGGGTCTCCATCTAATACTTTCTAACATGTCTCCTTCACTGCATTTGCAGCCCCAAATATCAAAACACCTTGACATAACATCTGCATTGATATGGTTCTTACCTTTGCGATATTCTACAGTAAAACTGTAAGCTGACAAGATTTCTAACCACCGACATATTCGTCCCTTGGGCTCTTGGAAACTGAATTATCCACACAAGAGCCTGGTGATCTGATCTTACTCTGAATGTCACGCCTAACAAGTACTGTCTGTAATATTCTACTAAATACCAGATGGCCAAAAGTTCTTTGTTTGTCACGCAATATTTTTTCTCTGCTTTGTTGAGTGTACTACTACCGTAAGAAATAACTCTTTCTTGGCCATTTTGTATCTGACTGAGTGCGCCTGAAATTCCAACGTCACTAGCATCACAATCAAGTATATTCTCACCATCCTTTTCTGAAAAGCAATTATTTCGGGTCCTGTCAAGGTTATTTTCAAATCATCTAAGGCTTCTTGGCATTTGGTAGTCCAATTGAATACTTTACCTTTCTTGGTAAGATCTATGAGGGGTCGCATTATGACTTGATAAAGCGCCTGTAATAACTCACCATACCAAGTATTTGTCGAACTTCTTTCTGATTTGTTGGAGCAGGAAACCTCAAAATTTTTGCTACATTATGAGGGCTAGGTAAAATGCCTTTTTCAGAAATTGTGAAAGATAGAAAATTTACCTCAGTTTTCAGCAAATGGCATTTCTCAGGTTTCAGTTTGAGACCTGCATCCCGCATCCGTGATAACACTTGCTCTACTTGGTGTATGTGTTCATCAAAGTCTTTACCAAACACACACACAATCATCTAAGTATATTAAGCAAATGATCCATTGTAGACCTCGTAAAGCAGTTTCCATTATTCTTTGGAAGGTTGCTCCAGAATTCATCATACCCATTGGCATTGTAAGGTGCTCATACAGTCCATATTTACTTATGAAAGCAGTCTTGGGTATGTCTTTCTCCATGACGGGCACCTGATGATACCCCGCCGTTAAGTAGAAGGTACTAAACAGCTTAGCTCCGGCAAATGCATCCAGACAGTCTTTTGTATTGGGTATTGGGAAGCGATCGGGCTTAGTTTGTTTGTTTACGCCCCTGTAATCAATACATGGTCTTACCTTTCCACTGGATTTCATCACTAAACACAGAGGGGAAGCCCATGGTGAATTAGACTTCCTGATAGTTTTTTGTTCTTCCATTTACTTTATAACCTTCTCCTCTTGGTCTGCAAAAGCTATAGGGAACCTTATGACGTTGCTAAACGGGTTTAGCATCACCTGTATCAATGACATGCTCTCCTAAGTGTGTCCACCCAAGGTCAAACTCAGTTTTTGAAAATACGTCTTGATATTTAATCAGCAAATTAGCAATACTTTGATTTTCTTTTTCAGTCTTACGTTGTATTGAATCATCATATAATTTCTTAAGATAGGTAGGAATGATCTGTTCACTCATAGACCCCGTTTCATGGTTTGAAGAGACAGCAGTCCTAATACATACAGATTCATCTGAGCTCTTGATACGTCTCACACTGCAGTAATTACCTGACTCAGTCTCATCTTCAGTTTGCACTTATGTTTTCATATTAGAAAATGTTTCAGCTAAACCAACTACAGAATCTTGTTTTATAGATACTTCAGTGTCGAAAGGGTTCAATACTCTTACTTTTTGTGTCGCACCTCCGTTCAAATCTACAACAGTAGGAGCCATAAGCAAGGGATAAGTCTCAGTGAATTCAGGACTGGGTTCAATGATAACCTCACACTTATCGCTGTAGTAGTCTGGCACTTGACGTTCAACAAGTTCATCTATTATTTGCCCACACTTACCTTGGATCATATAATGATCAGCAGCCCTGACCTTGATCTGGCCTCCAATTTGAATACACGGTATCTTGTGTCCACTCAAGTGAATTTGACCTTTGCTTAATAGTTTATCTGCAGGGCCAGTGTAATGCTTCTGTGATACATCTATCCCTAAAAGGCCCCCATCATCTATTTCTTCCACTATCACATCTACATCCAATGTCAAATCACCAAGTGTAAGCTTACATTTTGTCTTACCATACATTAAAAGAGGTTTTCCTCCAGCTTCGACCAAACTTGGTGCTTTGACTAACCTTGGTTTATCTTTCCATGGAATTCTGTCAAAAATCCTCTTGGAAATAATAGTTCTAGTTGCCCCTGTATCAGCAGTGAAAAGAATTCTTATTCTCAATGTATCCCTCCACGTAAACGCCATCATTTTTAGGCGGGGCTTCAAAAGTTGTTTCCCCTGAATCTCTATGTTGGCCATATATTATGTTCCGCTGTGTCGTCGCCTGGCCAGTAGATTTGACCCCTAAAAGTTTAAATGGTTGGAACTTACCTGTGCACCAGATGCATCTGTATGATACTGGTTGCTTGTCCAATTACCATTACGTAAATTATGATTTGTCTCTCTTCTGTATTGTCTGTTATTTACCGATGACGGGCAATCACAGCTAAAATGACCAACTTCATTACAGCTATAACACAGACTATTGTCCTTGCCTCTGAAAGGTCCAGAACCCTTATTTGCCTTGTCATTAGAGAAAGTTCTCTTATTCTCTAGATTTGAGATTTTCTGTAAAATCTCAGAGATCCAAGTCTCAATCTTACCTTTATTTATGTCCTGAGAACCATTTTTTGTCTCAGGTACTCTCACTTTCTCTTCTCCTGTCAACCGTTACTTTGGGCCGCTCTACCACTTAAACACACATCCGTTTGGGGTTCTTGCTTTCCCAGCCCCCCCCCATTTAATTTTGCTTTACGAATTAGCTTCTTTCTAGGTCTTGGGCTTTCTATGTCTGTCCAACTGGTATCATCTGATACCTCAGATTCTGATTCTGAAAACCTAACATTTCTTACCTAACGTTATACTTCTTATCTTGAACCTCACTTTATACTGGTTTCCGTCTAGTTTCCTCAAAGTCCACAACAAAGAACACAGCTTCATCTATGGTTTTGGGCTCTTTAACATATTCCACCTGAAATCTAGCCTTATCATCTTACAAATCATCCAAAAACGTCCTAAGAAGGTCTTGTCTTGTTCCAGAATCCCTATGAGCATATGCCTTGTCATATAGTCTCTTAATCTTGGCAGCATATTCCTAAGTAGTCTCGCCTACTTTTTGATTCCTCTTACTAAATTAAGCAGCATAAGTCTTTTTTTTGTCTCTACAACACTGAAACGGCTGTTCAGCTCGAAAATTAGAGTGTCATAGTGACCTCTTATAGCCTTCCTGAGTTGTCCAAAGACAAACTCTTCGGCCAAACCTTGTAGTCTGGGTAGCAATTCGCCTAGTCTCTTTTCATAACTCCACCTTTTCCTGTCTGCTACCTCAGAAAATCTATCAAACCGTACTTTCCAGGACTCTTTGCCATTAAAATTTGGTAATTTGACTGAATCTAGTCTGTTAGTGTATGACGATCCAAGATTACCTCTCTCGTGTATTTGTGGAACCACTACTGAGTCCCAAATCTTCTTCAGATTCTGATGAATCAGAAGAACTAGCAATACCTTGGCTTACCTGACTCCTTGGTCTACTACGCCTTTGCCTCAGCTGGATATTTCTTGTTCTTTTTACCTTGCCTTGCACGTTGTTGGCTAAGCAGCGTAAGTTTTCATTTATACTACTATGTGATTCTCCAATAGCTTGTACTATAGAAGATGCCATTTCTCTCATGACCTGTTGTAGTTCGGCTGTACTCACCACCTGTGTATTAAGTGCTGGTGCACTAACAGTTTCAGAAGGACAAGAAAATGATAAATGAGTATTACCTAGCTTCTTTTCTAGGTCTTTATTATTATTGTCTTTCTCTTTTCTGTTGGTCTGTAAAATTTCAGCTTCCTCTGATTCTTGATCTAATCTGTAATCAAAATTACATGTTTGAACAATTTGGTCATTTATAGTGCAATAATCCTCACCAACTTCTGTAATATCTGCATTTTCCTCTCTTTCAGTATTACTGCCAGAAAATTTGGAAGCTGTCTCAACTTAATCACCCCGTTCTTTATTACGGGGAGATCTTTTCTTTCCTGTCATTTTAACTATTCTTAAGTGACTTGTGCTGAATTTAATTATAAGTGTAAGATCTGACCTTTTTTCACAAAATATATATATCTGCCCAACTTACTGCCACTCTCTAAGCACTAACTCAATCAAACTATGTCCGTATCACTGGAACTAGGGTGACGTCCAACTCTTCTGTTTCTTCAGCAGGAAGTCAGCTCTCATAGATTCCACTACTCTGACACCATTTAATATGTTACAGATTGGCCTGACCGGGGGGAGTTGTAGTCGGATTGTTTATTATAGAGTGACGGGCTATATTTGTCCTTACTCAGATTTCTCAGCAATATCTCCAATAAAGTAGTATTATGCTATAAAAGGGACACAACAGAATCAATTCACAGAGACAAACTCATTGATATTTAAATATATGTTTCTGTTCACTGGGATCTGTTGTATTATAGCCCCTGTCAACACAATATACTTGAAGACCTATATTTGCTATGATTCACTATGAAGATTGATGTGAAGCAAAAATGAACTTTTAATCAGTATGAAATATGTACATGAAATTCACTAATATTGATGATCTTTGTGATTGTTTGCTTCTTCTATTCCTCGCTCCTTCTTGTCTCATAGACTAGTTCATTCAAGTTGAAGCGTAAGATTAAGCATAAGTTTAAGTTTAAGCATAAGATTAATCAATGAAAACAATTCATATAAATAATAATCTTGCTCCCAGGTCAGCAAGCGACCATATAAATTATAATCTTGCTCCCAGGTTGGCAAGTAACCATATAAATAATAATCTTGCTCCCAGGTCGGCAAGTGTGACCATGAAAATAATAATCTTGCTCCCAGGTTGGCAAGTGACCATATAAATAATAATGCTTACTCCTCCGTCAGCAAGGGACCATATAAATAATAATGCTTGCTCCTCTGTCAGCAAGGGACCATATAAATAATAGCTTGCTCCTTGGTCAGCAAGGGACCTTATAAATAATAGCATGCTCCTTGGTCAGCAAGGGACCTTCTACATAACAATGCTTGCTCCTCAGTCAGCAAGGGACCATATAAAATAAGACAAACTCCTCGGTCAGTTTGGGACCACTACAACGCCTAGACCTCGGAAAGTCACCACAGTGTCAAACAGATGTCTTTTGCTGTGGTGCACTGCCTACGATCTCACATTCGAAAAGCTCCACTCCAGGTCCCGGATCACCTGAGCTCTAACTTATAATCTAGGGTCTACTTCACTTGCAAGACATCTCTTATCTCGCAATATAGGTCACAGCAGTTTCTGTGAAGCACGAGCGTTCTTTTAGAAAGCTGAATTATTCCTATCTCAAGCTTAAATACATGAAAATACAGCTTAAGCAATGTATTCAATAACAACAACACTACAACATTTAATCACTCCTTATGCAGGCAGATATCCAGTCAGGAAAGTAACTTCTCCTTTGGTGTTGATTCTCGCCTTGAGCTCTGCAAGGGTTATTGAACTGAGCAACAGTGAAGGGGACGCAACTCCAATTGAATGATTCTCTTTTCTCTCCGTGATTTGCCTCTCTTTTGATTAGAACATCAAACGCAGTAACAATCTACGTTGAGCTAATGATTCTTGATGAATGATGACTGAAATATGATAAAAACTATGAAACTTGGAGTTTGCACTTAACTTGACTGTTTGGACACTATTCAGCACGACTTGCCTAAATGAACTGACAACAGCGCTGGTAGCAGGTTCAGATTCAAAGAAAATACAGTTTAAGATTAAGAGTAAGCAAAATTTCTTCTTTTCTGATCTTTGGGTGACGATTCAGGACAAGTGCTTGATCCCTGGAAGTCTGCAGATACTCTCGTGATTGCCTACAGTCGTCTATTTATCGCTGCTTTTCTCTCATGAGTTTCAGTTTAAGATTAAGTTTAAGCAAAAGCATAAAATAATAAAATATGTATCAAATTACCTTTTCTAAATGATCTAACTGTATTCGTCTTTGAAAAATCTTGATTTCTATCAGCGAGATGACCCCAAGCAAGTCGTGATGTAGAGTGACAGAGCGTCTGATAGTTCCGCCTCTTTTATAAACATTAGAAACGCTGCCTGACAATTCCAACGGCGTTGGATTGCCGGAAACGGTTAATTTGGAGAATTAACGACGATTGGATATATCTGCCTACCCAAATTAGCTTTCGTCAAACCTCTTTAATCTCTAACCCAACGGCATGTTTCAACTAAATAATTACAGTTTCACAAATCTCCTTCAATATATAAATTTAAACGCCAGAAATGATAAAGTATTTTAGTACATATATTTTGACATTTTAAACTTAGCGCTACTAATTTCCTCCCTAATGCGCCTAATCAGTTTATGTATGATGTAAGCATGCGCAGTAGCCATTATTCGCAAAGCAAATTGTTGACAACGCTCATTACGATGGGATACTTTTGTGAATTTCTATTCTTTTGGATTAATAAATCATTCATTCTACGCTATGGTTCTTGAGTGTGTGAGGTCTACTAACGAGGGCTTTCTTGAAAACTAATTGACATCGTCGAATAAGGTAAAATAGATAAAGCAAAAGTAGGTTGTCATAAAATTTTGTGACTAAGTAATCTTCGAAGCATGGCTGAATCGTCTCAATATGAATATCATTTTACTAGTGATTGATATCACTTTTATTTGTTTTTGATACGCATTGATTTCACTGCTAAGTATAAAATAAATTGTATTATCTATGTAGCAAAACACACAGACACTATACTCGCCTATATATGGTTACCGTGCAGCATATGCAAAAACCAGGTTTTCTCATGGTACGACTCCAAGTATGCCATAGCTAATATATTACAAAATGTAAAAGTCTAAAGCTTTCCACAATCATAACTTGGCTGATAATATTTGCTGTAATTTTGATTGGAAATACTCAGTTCGTTTTTAACAAAAAATTACCTGCATTTCATTTTTAAGGCATTCTGCAGCAAATGATATCCCAGTCAGTATGTCTGTCATAGGGGTCAAAATTCCACTATTTCAGAACATTGTCATGTTGCATATTAAATTAAGGGAATCACGAATGCAGCGACATGGTAGCAAATATTTTATCCGCACCCCACCCCCTCCCCCTATGACCCTAGGGGGTGAGGTCAATAGGTCAAAAATCAACTGTTTCATAACATGGTCATGTTGCATATCAAATTAATTTGAATCACAAAATGTAGCAACATGGTACCAGATATTTTGCCCACCGACCACCGCCCCCCCCCCCCCCCCTTGACCCTAGAGATCAAAAGGTCACAATTCAAATTCAGAACAATATCATGTTGCATATCAAATTAAAGGGAATCACGAATGCAGCAACACCCCCCCTCCTGGGGATGGCGTCAAGTCAACTTATTCAAAACATGGTCATGTTGCTTATCAAATTCGTGGGAATCACGAAATGCAGCAACATGGTTGAGATTGTACAGATTAGTTTATTTTTAATTGAACTAACCACTGAAAACTATTTGATAGGCTTTTAACTTTGATTTGTATGTTACCGAAGGTGAACTTAGGGGTTGGAGAAATGGGATTTATGTTTTTTGATTTATAAGTTTCTCTAAAAAAACCTTCGCCTGGGATATAAATACGAAAAATTTGCCTTGTTTGACTTCTGTTTTGCCAGGCGACACATCCAATTCTCGAAATTCTAGTTTCTTTAAAGACGAAATCTCTTGAACACAGTGCAGTCCTAGTTGAGAAGCCTGATTATAGGGCATCTCATCAGGGATTTCACTGACTTGATTACCAGTTTATGTGTGTAAACAGCGAAGTTTCGAGATGCACAATTTCTGGCCAATAACCAGACCTACTTTTATGTTGATGATTTTAAACATATAATAGAGCATGGTGGCAAGGGGCTGACTTTGCAAGGGCCTAGTTTGTGGGGGAGGAGTTGATTATGGGCTAAGATATCTATTTTTCTCACTAATATATTTGTATTTCAGGTAAACGATGTTTTAAAGCAGTTTGGCATGCAAGCCCTAGATGATATCCAACTGAATATGACTGAGCTACCCAAGGAGAACGTAGACCTTATCATACTGGCAAACGTGCAACACAGTAGAGAAAATTCTAGCCAGACAAAACAGACAGCCACCCATACGGACAGAAAGGAGCGACATCGTGCATCTGTGAAGTTCTTTCTTATTGCCAGACAGGTTTGTAGGTCAACTTATCTTTTTGCTCATGGAGTCGGTATTAAAAGATACAAGAACCTGTGTAAACACTATGGGCCAAGCCTATCTGATGAACAAAGTGTAATCAGTTTTATTTCAAATTATGCTAACTATAATTCTATGCCATTGCCAGGTAAATTGCCTAAAATAAAAGACTACACTGTTATGATGCTGCCTTGTTGTATTACTAAGACTAAGTTCTTTCTTCTTGGCAGACAGGTTTGCAGATCAACTTAACTTTTTGCTCATGGAGTCGGTATTAAAAGATACAAGAACCTGTGTAAAGCTGTTCTGAAGTAGAGAAAAGTGCTCAGCTTATAAAACAAGAACAGCACTTAGCCCTTGCTAAAGAATGCAGGGACTACTACAAGCAGCACTGTGAGGATTCACGCTTGTATTGGAAATCTCAAACAAATAAACAAAAAAGTCACAAGACCTACTGAATGGAACTTTACATATATCATTTGATGACGCACAAAACGTTTGATCCCACACAGTCACCAACAGGTCAGACTAAATTATTTCAAAACACCTCGAAAGTGTTGCATATTTGTCATTTGTTCCAAATCAGCGCCAAAACAGATTATTTATTAAATTGATGAGGCTGTATTAATGAGAAATGGTACAAAAGAGCCAATAAGTTATCTCCATCATTATTTAACATCTGTGATAACTGTCGTGGACAAAATAAGAACAATGCTGTGATCCAGTATATTTATTATAGATTATTTCAAGGCTTCAATTCAAATATAGAGGTTTCTTTCATGCTACCTTATAACAGGTTTGGTCCAGATTGGTGCTTTGGTCTGATCAAAATGAAATACAAGCATAGTTATATATCTTCAATTTCTGATTTAGCTGAAGTAGTTCTGGTATAGACAACTAAAGAAATCGAAATTCCCCAGCTTATTACAGAACCAAGTTCGTCCGATACCCTTGTGCCTGTATGGAAGTGGAAGCTCTTTCTCGAGCTCTACTTTAAAAAAAAAATCTGCAATTTGACACGGTATCACCACTTTCGTATGACTTCATCGGAAGCGGGTACAGTTTTTGAGCATGAAATGTATCCTGCTCATATATGTTAAAATGCTAACAATTGTTGGCTTTTAAACATTTATTAGCATGATGAATACAACATCTGAGACTCAAAGCAAGAAACTTCTTTATTTGTCGGTATTTTAGTTTTTACGAGCAATTCAAATTTTGTACTCATTTGAGTTGACCATGAAAAAAAGTTTTATAACCCGAGGGCCTGGTTTAAGCACTAATTTGTTTGTTTGGTTCTTAACGACGCATCAACCCTTGTGGGTCATTAGCGTCAGACAGTATTAAACTACACATGATGAAGATGGAAAAAGTAAAAATTTATAAGATAAAATAAAAGGAAATATGATGATGAGTTTGTATGATGATAATTAGTTGCAATACGATTGTTGACAGGAGAGACCACGTGCAATATTTGACAGTTTCAAAGAGCTATTCAGATAACTGTACATGTTCTTTAACTGAACAGAATACAACATTAAAAAATCTGTATTATATACAAATGTAAAACAAAAAATGATTTTAAAAAGACCGATTAACCAAGTGCATTTTAGTGAGAAGCAACCATGATGATAGTGTTTATTAAAGCTTGCTGATCAGTCTTTGCGATCATAATTTGATAAAGTAAAGCAGTAAAGACTGTGTGGTAAAAACTTGATATGCTTTAAGTCTGCAAATGATACTTCGTCTAGTCATGAGAGGATATTCTGTGTTCTGCGCATGGGATATTTTATCTAAAATGCTCAATAAGGATAATTAATTCATTCAAGCATAGCGTTATTGTTTTGAAATGTATTTAAAAATACAATACACTGGGTTTTCATGACCAAATATTTTACGGATTGTCATAACGATATTGATGTCATTTATGACGTTTCGAAGAAATTTTGTGACACTGAAGCTGTAAGGTTATTGGTATTCAAACATCCATAACTCAAAAAACTATTTGGAATATTTTAGTAATTTAAATGGCAAATCACTTAAATATACATTATCAAGATATAACTCAATTTCGCAAAATTTTCCTAGAAGGTCCCTTTTGGCGTGATGAGTCACATTTATAAACATGTAGGTTCACGCTATGATTTTCGACTGAATTCACTATCATGTTAATTTGTTCAATACTAAATTAGTATCACATTTATTTCTTGACTGTTGATTTTCTGACATGAGCCTGGACAGTGTTCATAATGAGCTGAGTCATGCCATTTTGTCAGTATTGACACAAGTAAGCCCACATAATATGATCTCTCATTACTGTTATAATAAAATGAGAACATTCGTAATTGCTTTTCTTTATTTGTTGTTTATAATATGATACAGTTATTTCAAGATATATATGTAATATGATAGTTATTTCAAGATATACGTACATGTATCTGTTGATAACATTGTAATGTTTTTGAAAGAAGTCAATCTTTTAAACAAATACAATTATATAAATTATAGTTAGGTGTTTTTTAACCCATCTTTTTGTCAAACTGCATATCTTTTGTTCAACCCTAAATCGTCTTACACGTACACTAACACCGTTAGTTTGACGCTTATGACCCACGATGGCTGATGCATCGTTAAACACCAACCATCTTTTTTATTTGTGTAACTTCAACCATATGAAGACAGCGAATTGCACGGAAAGCCTTGCTGCACCGCTGTTTTATGCTTGAAGCTATTTCAGTAGTAATAGATAGCAGCTATCATGGATGGTCAATCAACAAAAATGAAATAGCCAGCCCTTTCCAAGGCTTTCAGGACTAGACAAGACAGCATAGCAAAGCCTAGCGTAAGTCACTTTATATTTGTGGGGAGACATCAAAAGCAAAAAGCTTGTAATCTGGAAGGTTACAAAACCTTATCCATCCAGGAACGTAAACCTCACTGGAAATGGTGAAAACTGTCATCAAACATGAGTGTTGGGGATGGGGTTTTGTTTTTTGTTTGTTTTGTTGCTTTACGTCCCAAGTCAACAGCTATGGTCATTGCGGGACGGTTAGTTCACCTAACCACACTTTTTCCTGGGCAAGCTCGAACAAGCAGTTAACCAGTACTTCGTGCACATACTTTTGATGGGGTGAGTACTGAAGGAAAGCAAGGTTCGAGTCGCCTTTTCAGACAGACAGAAAAAATATATGCTAGAAAAATACAATCAAGGAAAAATTACAGGGCAAAAATTTGACCCATATCTAGCGACAGCTGAAATGCACTCCAGTGGAAATTTTAAGCTGGGAAACTCCAAATGATGTTCAGTCAGTAGCTTAACACTCATTTAACACTTTATTCAAGCAACTAGCAAAGGCTCTGATCAGACTGCGCGTATGCGCAGACTGATCTGAGGCTTTGCTGGTTGCACATACCACATTGTTGGAAATCTCATGTCACAGCTCAAATCCTTAGACAGGAATTCCAGAAACTGAAAGTGACCAATATGACCCGGTCTATAGTCCCTATGGAAGTTATCCATAAGACTTGCAGATGGAAAAAGGACAGAAATAAATGAATACATTTTGGAAAGATAAATAAAGTGTGGCGTGATGAGTACCTACTGAGTTTACGAGAGAGAATGCAGAATACTTTGAAACCAGGAAGAATTCAGTCACACAGTGTACCTAGTTTAGGAGATGTAGTGCTTATAAAAAGATGATCTTTCTCGTGGCTGTTGGAGATTAGGAAAAATACTCTTGCTAGTCTCTTCTAGAGATTGACTAATTCGCTCACGCAAAGGTATCTTGGTCGCGTTATTGCGCGTCCACTGAATCACTTGTATCCAGTTGAGGCATCAAATAATTGCACAAGTGATTAGAACAAAAATGATCACCATACTCCTAAATCGCCATCTTCAAGAGAGTCTGAAGTAAAGTAAATACCTGTTATCGTTTCTACAAAACATGCAATAGAAAAAAAAATAAACGAGGATTGTCTCAATAGATATATATGTTGAGAAAGTATTTCTAAAGTAAATAAATAGGTCCATGTCATTCAGATCATGTCAAACCGTGTTTGTATGACCGCCGTGACGTAATTGGATGAATTGTGTATTTACCGATCATAAAAACAATAAATATCTTAGTGTAGATGCATTGACATGTGGTATTCTCTAGGAGGCAGTGTTGTTTCCTGAAAGTAATCTGTGTCAGGGGAGCTATATAAAATGTGCGTTTACCTGGCATTACGCCAGTGAATATCGTAATGAAAGTGTGCTCGTCGATTTTGCGTGTTTTCAAAATGACCCCCCAATAAGTTATGCCTTTACTTGGCATTACAGTGAATATCGTAATGAATGTGATTTAGCAGAGCAAATGTGCATGCTCTTCGATTTTGGAAGTGAATATTGTAATGAATATATATCAGAGTAACAGAAGAGCATTTTTGTCGATTTATTGTGTTTTCAAAAATATTCGACCAAAGAGTGAATATCATAGTATGTGTGTATTAGCAGAGCTAAGGTATATTCCTGCGAGTGATTTATTCTCAAAGGATATGCTTCAAGCAAGTTATGGATTGGAATGTGTGTATTTAGACCTACATATTTTGGTTACTATGTGGCGGGGCTAAATCGGTGTCTGTTAACCAATTTAATAGCACATGGTCACAGGTGTATTTTCATTTTGGCAGAACTAAACGTATTTAGTGTCATATAAACTTGTGCAGACAAATTATACATGTATTACATTTTGGATAAAATTCTTCTGTTGAGGGTATGATTTAAGTACGCTTGGACAGGGAGAGCTGATTAATGTCATATGTTTTATAATTGGTGATTAATTTAAATACTCCTTATATTTTCACAGAAGAATTTCTCTTTTCAAGTGTGATCTGTGACCGATAACCTACCAATATGAGAGAAACTTAAAACGCCACATGCGAGAAAAACACGCAACAATTGAATACTGGCTATGCAAACAGAGTGATTGTATTTCGGAATTCGTATGTAGGAGTTACATATCTAAACATTTGATGGAAAAACCTGAATTTAGTAAGCTTGATGCTCATGAGGCAGCGTTTCAAGCTCCACGTAGTGATATACAGTACGAAACCTATAATGATGCAGTGAGTGATGATGATATCATTATTGACCTGATTGAGGAAATAAACCAATAACAGTACACAAAACAGTAAATAGATGCAATCTCAAATTTTAGTGTTCCTGATATTGACAACCGGATTGTGGTTGGCACAAATGATATTCCGAATGAGATGGAGAACAGTGATATGGTCGATGTACATGTAGTTGATAGCAGCAATCAAGTGGTTTCATGTGAAATGGTGTATAGCGATATAACCCAATGTAATAATTCTTACCAGTAAGTGGATAGTGATGATGATGCTTCAAACGTAATTGATCGTGCTATCTCAGTTGCTGATAGTGATAAATTGTCTGATGTGTTTGATGATGGAGATGACGGTGCTTTGAACGTTAATGATGGTAGTATCTCTGTCACTAGACGTGTCTGGTGTGCTGGATTATTTCGATGAAGAGCAGTATTGCAATGAAGACGTCGCAGCAGAAGTGAACGACGAGTAAGACGACGATGACATCATAATAATTGACAGTGAAGATCAACAGGCAGTGGACCCTTTCTTAAATGCAGGCAATATCACAAACACTTATTCTTACACTAAAAATAAACTAGAAAAAGCGGATCCTTCAGAAATAGAGAGAACCTATAATATAAAAAACAGCAGACTCAGTTTTATTGAGTCTGTTCATGAGAACTAATGGAAAGAGCAACAATTCTCACGCCCCCTAGCACTGGCTTAAGCAGCATTCTGCTTTCTGTCAGAACCCAATATTCCAAGAGGACCAGAATATGAAAAAATATCAACACTCAATATATGGGGAGAAGTTTTACTAACTCCCCGCAGCACAGCTACAGCTGTTGTTACCTCTAAATAATTTGGAAATCTAATTGGTTTTATATGAAAAAAAAAACAGATGTCCCCCTTTTAGAAATAAAAAAATCACAAAATTGCATTTAAGTTATGTTACAAGGGAAATAATTTGAAAATTTACATGCAATAGTGACATGTCGTCTGAATGTGCTTTACAAATGTAAGAAGTTTGAAATACCTCTAACAGTTATCAAGTTATAGAGCGGACACAAAATAACATTGCAAATGATCAAAGGGAAATAACTGAAAAATATCCGAAGCAGTTATGATTTTTGTGCATGACACATTGTGCTCTAGAAGTGTAACAGTTTTCAACCAATTAGCTTTAACAGTGTTTAACTAAAAGAGCGGACAAAAATTGCATTTTGTTATGTTACAAGGGGAATAATTTGAAAAATAAACATGCAAGAGTTATGGTTCTGGTACATGACACGTCGTCTGAATGTGCTTTACAAATTTATGAAGTTACGTTGAAATAACCTCTAACAGCTATCAATAAATAGAGCGGACACATTATAGCATTGCATAACTCAAAAAAAATCCAAAGCCGTTATGATTCTTGTGCATGACACATTGTCTCATTGTGCTCTAGGAGTGTAAGAATTTTCAACCAAAAAGCTTTAACAGTGCTCAACTTACAGAGCGGACAAGAAAATTGCATTTAGTTATGTTATAAGGGGAATAATTTGAAAAATAAACATGCAAGAGGTATGGTTCTTGTGCAGGACTCGTCGTCTGAATGTGCTTAACAAATATATGAAGTTTCGTTGAAATTTCTTTAATGGTTATTAAGCGATAGAACGGACATGATTTTGTGACGGAGAGACATAAGGACGCAAGGGGAAAAACAATATGTCTCCCTTAGGGCTGGCTAATCGAAGTCAAAATGCCAATCAATTATCTGTCCAGTGGTTTCGATAGATAACCGATTAATAATCGCTGAACTTAGCAAATTGTAATTGGGAGAGTTCAGACAGTTCTGTGACACTGATTTTAGATAAAACGCTTTAACAAGGTACAATAACAATAGAGAGAGTTTAGAACTGTTTAAAATATCAATTACCTTTGATTGAACATGGTCTCCTGGAATGCAAATCCACGCTAATTGGTTTCTTAGTTGGCATTTACATGCCAGCTGAGGACACCATCTTGAGGTGTGACGTAATACACGTAAACCGGCAGGGCAAACTACATGACACACTATTGAGTTGATTGCTTCAGTTTTCGTATCATCATCAATCAGCATGTCTTTGTATCGTGGGTCAAGCAAAGTGCAGACAAACAGATGCAGATTTAAATTTTCATCAATATAGCGTGTGTTTAGGTTGCCTAAAGCTGCAGTTTTTACTGCTTTTACCAAGTAAGAATCATTATCAGAGACACTGAGTGACTTATTTAACTTCATCAGAACAGGCAAAATCATGCTGAGAGAGAGATTTTTGGTCTGGCGGTTTAAACTCTTTCAGCACAATTAACAGTTCTTCAGCGCTGGATTGTTCATCTGTTGTTTAGAGAACAGAGCGGTCCCTTCTTATGTCAGACTCTGGGAATGTTGCATGAATGGGTGCAGTCTGACTTAGCAAACGATCCAATATATCATAAGTGGAGTTCCACCTGGTATCAACATCTTGAATCAGATTGAGTTCTTTCATCTGCAGAAGGGAATGCTTCTTATGCAGAGTAGAAGTTGCATACGCATTGCGCTTGAAATATCCAAGTATATCTCGAGACTTGGCCAAGAGTTTTGATACAAAATTTACACGCAGGTCAGTTTTGGACGCCAAGTTAATTGTATGAGCAAGGCATGGAACACTTCTCCAATTCAGTATCTTAACAGCTTTTAAAATGTTTGACGCATTGTCACTCACAACAGTAGGTCTGTTAAGACCCCATTCAAGTGCACAGTTTTCAAGCTCTTTTCGATAAATGCTCAGCAGTATGTCGCTCATCTAGCTCTCGTGTTTGGAGGATGTAGGATTTTAATTAATACTCATTGTTTACAAAATGTGCGGTTACAGTCATGTAAGATTCTGTAGCATGTGACGCCCAACAATCGGCTGTAATAGACATTTCCCACTGCAGCTTTTATCTCTTTTATAATTTCTAGTTTTGTGGCTTCGTATAACTTTGGGATAAATGTGTCTTTATAATATGTCCTGCTAGGCACAGTGAACCTCGGCCCAGCCTTTGCTAAAATATTCCTAAACAATTTTGACTCAACTGAGGACAATGGTTTTATATCCAGGGTGACATTTACGCCAATTGCTGTTGTGATTTCCATGGCTTTAGTGGAATGGAAACCTAGCTTTGTCTGACTTTGAGCTCCCACACATTGAGCAATAGTAGGTTGCCTAGCAAAAGATTTATGATCAACACAGGTGCCATGTTTTTTGTCCAAGTGATTCTGCTGGTACGTGGTGTTGCCAGTAGATTTAATGGCAGCTTGGCAATGATTGAATATTGCATAGTCCCGCTTGAGCTGCACTGGTCGCTCGCCTTCAATGGCATGGAAACCAAAATGTGTCTACACCGCACTTTTAGCCTTTCCAGGGAAATCATAGATTTTCTTTGATTGTTTTACTGCCATTTTTCCAGGAGAAGTTGGTAAAACAGACAGCCTGAACAGGGGTTCACTCTTAAATTCTAAGGGCAAAAATAGTACGTCAACACTTTTGTGACGTCATGATATAGTTGGCGAAAGTCCACGGAAATTAACAAAGGCAACTATCTGAATGTGAATAGAACACATCGGTCAGATAGCAGCCTTCTTTAATTGGTAGTCCATACTAACCGTACATTTACTCGGGCAAAAATATCATTTTTGGCGTAAAAAGAGACCTAAAAAATAATATTTTAAATAGTAAAAAGATTGGATTAATATTTAACAAGAGGGTATTGAATTGATTCAATGTTCACATTTTTCACAACAGTTAACTTGGTGGTCTTAAATGACCAGAATATAACGGGGTTTTTTAATTCGTTACAGTTTTTTTATGCTTTCGCAAATACTCTTTATGGTTTTCTATAGGTCTCTGCTACTTTCGTTTTGTATGAGAGGAAATAAAAACTGAAAAACGAGAGAAATTTTGGATATTTTATTGCAGAAAGTGACAGAACATCTTTACTTAGGTAATCGATTCATAAATTACTTCAATCGATAATCATTTTCATTATGCTTATTGACCAATTAACGGATATTTCGATAAATCGTGCCAGCCCTAGTCTCCCTACCCTTGAGACATAAATAACGAATCCTTCTGAAAAAGAAAGAACCTACAAAATAAGAAAACAGCAGACTCAAGTGCAATAATTCTCACCCCCCCTATCGCCGGCTTAAGCGGTATTCTGCTTTCTGCCAGAACCCAATATTCCTGAAGGACCAGAGTATGAATAAGTATCAACACTATATCCATGTACAGGGAGAAGTTTTATCAAAACCATGCGTCTTAAGGAAAGCTATTGTGACCTCTTGAAAACCGGGTCCTTCGGAAATATAGTATATTGGAAACCAAGTTATAAACGCAGAAATAACCATGGAGGAAGAATACTATGCAGATTATGACTTAAATGTCATACTGAAGGAAACAATTGTACTCACCTTGTGGGAGTGTCACGAAGCATATATGCAGGTAATAAATAAACAATCAATCAATTAACTTATATTCCTTTATAATTTGAGACTGTTTTCAATAACATAGAGAAATAAGAAAAATAATTTTCAGTTACACACTCTTTTCCGGGGGCCTGAATTAAACTTACACATATGTCCACCTATCAACCTATGTTCCTGACCCACTGTCTATATGTATTCATGTCTGTCTGACTGATTACTTGTCTACAAATATAGTGTAATAAATATTTATAGTTCAGTTATTGTGTCTTATTTTTGTTTGTGTCTTATTTTTACACTAAGTAAAACCAAATTACTCAATAATCGTCAGCATGTGAATTAAACAATTTATTTGTAATATTGTATATTCTTGTACACAACCAAAGTACTCCATTTCCTAAAAATTGACCAAAATTTCTCAGTCAAATTCCGAAAGGAATTATTTAGGTCTTATTTTATTCTTGATCCGGGCGGAGATTTGTCACCTCCTCGGATGGATATTTTTAGCTGGGCAATATTATTAAATTTGTTGAACCATACTTTCCACCTATCTTTACCTGTAAAGTCTTGTAATGCCACAGCTTTTACATGCGCTGCATAATTAGCATGCGTCTTAATTTGCACACATACATCCCTTATTTTGAGTGAAGGAATGCAATTCTGTTTCGTTTGTCTCTATGAAACTGCCACCTTTGTGCAACACTAGGTTAGCTTTACCATGTGGGACAGGATTTATTGTTTGCGTTTTTGGCCCCTGGCCATCGTCCCATCATAGTGAGAGCAGATCAAGAAGCTCTATAACTTTAATAAGTTCGCTTACATTTTCAATAATAATGAGTATGATCAGGAAATACCTCAATTATGAGACACCAGGAAGACAAAAAAGCAAAGCAACCAGCCCTCACTTCCCCATCAAGATGATTGCAACACTAGAATGGACACAAAGTAACGCACAACAAAGCATATAACAATTACAAAATCACACAATGTCAGTAACAACCAACGACGAAGCAACAGAACCACCACCTTAGAATGGACAACAGACTAAGCCACTGGGACGCTTAAACGCATTTTACAGGTACTAAAATCTTTGCCCTAGATTCAGCTGTTGTTACTCCCATGGAAGCTTTCTAACTATTACAATGTATATCATAGAGAAATAATCTAATCACTAACCTTTTCTCCTGGAGAATTTCTCAATCTGGTTTCCTTTTTAATATTATCATTTACTAAGCTCCTGAATTTTCCTTCAAACCAGCGTTATTGATAGCTGATGACTTGTAGACAGTGCTCCCTTAATTGTTATTTGGTACCTTCGCCAGTAATAGGGTATAACTCTGTTTGAAGTAAGCAGCATTTGTGAAGAACTGACGTTTGGTGACATCACTCTTCTTTCAATTTTATGTGTCTGGGAGAGTGTTTGCAGCCCAAACATGGTCATTCTACAAATGATAGAAGATAAGGGATACGTGTTTGATAGATAAATCCCAGAAATAAATACGAGAGAGTAATAACATGCACTTTTTGGCGTAGACTTTTTATGGGCACAATAAGCGCTGTACCTACCTGTACGGCAAATATGCACGTGCGTGCAACTCTGCACAAGTATAGGGTCTTAAGGTATTAAATTTGGCTTTTGGAAAAAAAATGCAACCAACAGTGTTTACTTGTGTTTCTTGAGAGCTCATCTTAGCCCTGTGAAATGCTCTGAAACCATTTAACCAACCAAGGGATTCACTCAAGGGCGGTCAACAGGGTGTTCACAATTTAAACAAAGAAAATTTCCCTGACTAAAATAAAATTTGTTTGTTACTTTGTAATATGGCGAAATCTCGAGTGCGCGCAAGAGCGACCGTGAGAATTTTTAACGAAGTGTAAACACTGCGAGGAAAAGTTGATCATGTCAAAATAAAGCACAAACAGTTAAGTACAACATATTTAACTTTAGATAGTTTATTGTACTCACTTTTACTTATATCCAAAAAGGCCCCTTCATAACTCACGTGATTTTCTAAAATTCCGAAGTTTGGGTAAAATTGAAGCCGGTCGTCTGCAATGTTGACATTTTATGAATGGAAGTCACGTGGTATCGTAACACAATTATTAGGCCAAGCTATTTTAATATTGATTTTTTGTAGCTTGGGGTCTTAGAAAAGAACACATTTTTATGACTTTTTTGTGTTTGTTTTTTGCCCGTTTTTGGGGGAAAAACCTCAACAAATTCTGCACCAGAACAGAATTCAGAACCCCAAAAGGTCTACGCCCATGATGCACTGACAAGTGCCTACATTCAGTGAGAAAAGCTGCAAAACTGTACAACATACCCCACACCACTTTGAGAGACAGGCTGTCCAGTAGAGTGCATATAGATATTTTGCTTTTACACATTGAAACGATTCTTTTTCCCCAAATTTTGTATTGTATGAAAGTTGAATGTTGTTAAAACCTATATTAAAATTATGCTTAACCATTATTTTTGAGCAGGAATAGTGTGACCTCACTCTCTAGGCGGAAGTAGGTAAACCAAAATGCCAGACATCAATTTTACCATGTTTACATAAGCTTCGGTTTTCAAAGTAGGATGTTGGTTCGCCGTAAGGATTTATCTGCAGTCGAATGCAAAAATGAGGCATAAATAAGGCAAGCATATTTAATTGTGCATGCTTCATTTGTTTTGTAGTTAGCATTACCGATAAAACTTAGCGGGGCGCAGTTTGGTCACCCGAGGATAGTTTACCAACTGAAACTGTATATTCTAAAAGGAATAATTTTGTCTCAAATGGGAGTCATGCGAACCACAAGAATCTCCCCTGTATCCGCCACTGTAGAAGCTAGTCATTCATTCTAAACAGGAATAAAGTTTATATACACGTGACACGTGATTTCCAACAATGTGGCATTTTGACATGAGTGGACTCTGTGCAACCTCGTTTTAAGCTTAGAAACTCCAAATGATGTTTGGTCAGTAGCTTAACAGTCATCGAAAAATTTAAGCGGCTAGCAAAGGCTCTGATCAGAGTGCGCATATGCGCAGGCTGATCTGAGGCTTTGTTGGTCGCATTTACCAAATTGTTGGAAAACTCATGTAGCGGCTCATATGTTGATATCATTTCTTTTTCCTTTATGGGGCCGTTATGTGGGACCAATCTGGGCAACACCCATTAGTTGGCCATCCAGAGCCTAAAAAAATTCTGTTGGCATTTTTGAGTACATTTTGGCATCCATGCTCAAAGTGTATTTTGATGTGTTTTTAGAAGTATAGGGGTGGATGCCAAGTCTGGAAATGCCCCAAAGGCCCAGAATTAGGTCAAAGGTCAACTGAGTGCAATATATACTTGTATATACGTCAGATTTTAGCGTTTTTATCAATTAGCTATCCAAAATTATGATTAAAAGTAGTGCAAAATCTCTTTTGGATAATACAGCCATGCTTTATAAACAAACAACATAATCAAGGCATGATGTGTGTTTTTTGATCAAAGGTCATTTAAGTGCAAAATCGGTGAAAATTGTAGCAATATTTCTTTATATAGGGGCAAATTTCAAATTTTAAGTTCCTAATGGAAGATTTTTTTATTGCTATCCTGCTAGGTGTGTGTCTATCATGTTTGGAAAGCAATGATTTACCAAGTTTTCCGCGGTCAAATATTCATAATAGGCATGTAAAGTACGTTACTGTATAAAATCAATTAAAATATAATACAACTAAGAATAACCATTTCATTTCAAAGAGATCATTTTTTTTGCTTAATGCTTTGTATGAATACGTCATTTTATGCAATTATCTATCATTTTATACAAAAGATGTGTTTAAGTTGTTACTTACGTTACATTTTACCATCTGAAATTCAGTCATTTCTCAAAGGTATATGTTCCTAGCTACAGCTTTCATGAAGGACTTTGCCATGATCTAATGCTTATATGACTAAAATATATTTCTTTTCTCTTTTCACACATTTGTTGTGTTTGTTTGTTCTCATCTATGAGTAATTGTAAACCACTTTTTACAAGGCCACTACCTGCTTATTGCATATACTAAGCATAGCGTCATGCAAACACAAAGACCAAGCCTCCTTTCACAAAACATCAGGCGTGTTGAAACTATGATAGAATATGGTAAATACCATATACTGGAAGGAATTAATCCTCACATTAGTCTTCACATCAGCCTGTTAACAGATGGTAACAAACATAGCATAAAACTAATATACAGGTACTTTTCCAATAATGACCATCCAGTAAAAACATTGTTAACTTTTTGCGGGGTATATTATGGAAATAGGTAATCCTCCATATAACTTTAAACATTTAATTGTAGGGATGTCCTTTCATTTGCACATATTAATGAAATGATGTGGATTCAAAAGTAGCATTTCTTTGAAATCAGGCTGCTTGTGCATACGTATCCATCCATATATAGAAGCAGTATATATATGATATTAAAGGTGACCTCTAATTTTAAGATACCATAAAATATGTATCTATGTCTTTCACAGCGCAACTATTTATACATTTTAATTGTTTCAGTGTCGATCAATTCAATTCTACGTATCATTATTAAACATATTTTGTTTATTATTTTCTGCAATGATGATAGAGATCCAATGCTATGAGGTTATTGACATGTGTCTGTTTATGTTATTCTTTTTAACTATAAAATGCCAATGCAAGTTTTATTCCAAATTAAATTTCCCCAAAACAGATGTCTGGTGATTTCTTGGGAACACAGGCATTCACAATATTGGAGCACCTGATGGTTTGATTGTGTTCATAGTTTTCCATCAGTTTGGGGTCATTTCTTAGTATTTAGAGTAAATGTGTCCTGTAATGGTTATCTAATATGTACATTTACTAGCATAACCCATTGGTTTAACATCTCCAATTAGCCTGACTGCTCGTAGATACAAGTGCAATAAATCAGATTGAATAGCACTTGTAACATACTCGAAATGTGTAGTTTTAATATGGCATTACTCTTGAAATAAAACTGAACTACTTTCCTTTCACTATATACAAGACAGTCCTCAATCAGCGTTAAGTCTTCACAAATATCTACAAGAATATAGGTACAAGAGTGAGCAAGTTTATGCTTAAAATGCTTTCTGCAAGCTATTGTCAGCAATGTTGTACACATTTTCGATGTTTTTGCATGTATATTTAAGACTATCACAATAAGCCTAATTTAGTAAACCTTTTAAAACCAACAAACAGACCATAACTCACTTTTCATAGGACATAAATAAAACATGTACTAGGGTTACAAATAGCTCAACAAAATCAAATAGTGCATAAACAAAACTAAAAACAAACTACCTTGTGAATAATCAGCTGCGTGTGACACTACTTTTTCAACATTTAGTTTAATCTGTGAGTTTCAGAGATGCAAACCATACTAGTGAATTTTAGGAGCCATGTTTTTGTTTTATGCTTAAGAATAAAACAGTTAATTGATCTTTAGAATAAAGTATCACTTACGTTCGAATGATTTGTTGTTTATGTTACCATGAAATATGTTCAGATGTTTTACAAGACTGCTACATGGCTCAGGTAACCTTACCTCATCCAACCTAAGTCTAAGATAATTTACAAGCAGAATAGTTTCTATCAGAATTGCTGCAGACTATAATAAGATAAGCATCATTACAATATGATATGAAATCTAGTTCAACAACACATCGAGGATTTTAATGGGGACAGATGATAAATTAAATTTATAATGTAATTGTCAACAGTGAACAGAGAAAATTAAAAGAATTCAGCATACAAGGAAAATCTTTAATACTAGATCTATGTAACATCCTATATTTGGACATAAACCATCCTGGTTCTGTACTACGATGTTTTATTTGCAATCTTCAAAAACCTATACCTGCTATAGAAGACACTCAGCACTACCCCTGCCTTAATTCCTACCTTGCTACTAGATGTATGAAATATTGCTATGCTATTTTAAGTAAATTATTGATATTAAGTGCCGGTTCAGATAAAAATCATGCAAAATCAAAATTTCTTTCCACATGGTGGTCAATAGATTTTAGTAAAAATTACACAGTAGGAAGGTATATGGACCTGCTATTCAGTCCTAATTTATTTTTTCTGAAATCATTTGCGTTACTTAGAAAATCGGGTTTATATTTTTTTACCATTATTTTGACATATAGCTTAAAGTCTACGGGAAAAAGATGGCGAAAATCGGCGACATTTTTCGCAACTTGTGTAGACGAGGACGGCAATGTAACATGCACGGACATGAAGCTGAATTATTGAACTTCGTTGTAAAGAAATAACATGCTTTGCAAAATGGGTATGTGTCCGATTATTTAGCGTTTTCTGCCCCTGCGTATCGGGGTGATTTTGGTACACGGCTTCGCCGTTTCTATACTTACACTGGATAGGAACCAGTCTGTTTTCTCTGTAGCTATGAGAAACGTAATCACGTGATACGTCATGTGGCACAAAACAACAATGGCGATTTCGCGGCTAACGGATTGTTGAATGTTGCTGTATTTTTCTAGCAAGTGCGGCATTTAATCCCAGTTTCCAAATGAATCAGAGAATTAAAGAATCGGTCACCATAGTTGGGACACAACAAGATATATGCATCGAAAAGCGAGTGCCAGTTCTGAGGGAGAGAGGAGAAACAAGTTGAGCTTTTGAAAAGCTTTCAGCAAATATTGGCAGGAGAGAACGCTTTATACGAAAATACGGAAAGACAGTACATTGAGGCGATTGGCACTACCCAGCATCTAGTGCCTTTCACAGATATGCAACGACGGCAAAGGCATAGGTACGTAAGTAGACTGAGTTTGAAATAAAATGTTGTCTAGCCTAAACTTTAGGAAAGTCTAAAATTTAAAATGTTATAAACTCAGCTTTTAGAAGTCTTTATTCTGTTCATTATCAAGTTGATGCATTGATGGACAAAACATGCCGTAAACCCCAACACTGTGGGGACACTATTTGGACAGCACAGCACTTTCATTTGCCCGGCTATCCCACCCCACCCCCCCCCCCCCCCCCCCCTCAGCGGCTGGGGCTATGTTTACAAATGACTGGTGTATAATATATTCATTCCAACATCCTTGAAAAAATAGAATGCTGATTAGTTTTTATGTCAACCTGGTGCTATACACAGTTGGATCTATAATCACAATATCTGTCATCTGCTCGATCAGGACGGGCCCCGGACGAAAATAAAATACAGTGAGTATCCGGCCGCCATTGGCCTGGTGCTGAAGCAAAGCAGGTATTATTATTTTTCTTAAATTTACAAACAAAATCTATCCATGTAGCAGTGCAAGAAAGATTTCTTTAGGATAAGGGAAATCTATCCAAACTTGCCTGTTCTCTGTCTAATTACCCAACACTTTTACAGGCCCTCAAAAAACAACAACCTGTAAATGCTCTGGTTAGGGGAACCTATGCCAAATTTTTTAAAAAATCAAGAGACAGCCAACCCCTCCCCTGAAAGAAGTAGAGGGGGGATAAACTAAGGCCTTGTGGCACTTTTTGTTATATAATTCACTTGTCATCTATTTTCATTGAGGGCCCAAAAAATTGGCACCCATATCATAGACTGCTAATGGAGTAAACTGGTCAGGGTTTACAATGTTTGCAAACGCGAGACATTGGATGCTTGACAAATCACTAAAACATTTATTTTTTAAATGAAACATTGCTTAAGGAAAGGTCAATAGCATACAAAACTGTAATGACCCATTTCCTTTTGGGGCAGTCTGATCTGGGTTGAAAATGTTTGCTCGTACTGGACTGTTTGCAAACAATAGATCAACCCTACAGGCCCAGTACTGGTTAATGCCAAAGAACAGGCACACTATTTTTTTTATAGAAATGCCTTGGCTATAAGCTCCATGATGCATTACCATCTTCAAGATCTTATTAAGTCTGGACATTTGCAAATAATTAACCTTTTTGCATATTTCACTATCAAAGAAATTTCTAATGCTTTGAAGTGGACAATTATTATTTTCATTCATATATTGACACTTCTATTTCAAGGTATGATGCCTCATAATAGTCATATTCCTATGGATGAAATGAGACCTCCTATCGTGACATATAGAAATTACATAACTTTTGTTTTAATTTTTCCACATTTTCATGCACATGTATATTTTCATGCTCATGCTAATTTTCAGCTTTGCAGAAACTGGTGGAATTTGGGATGGAGGTAATGTTCTGGACCTCCATTGGAGATCCTGTGCATTACATGTATTGTAATATCACACTTTTTCATGCATTCAACATTTATGCTGATACTCATGCTTCAATTTTGGTATCCTGTTATCCATAAGTTACATAATGACATAGAGTTTGCAACAGTTTTTCACAGGTTGTAATGTCGCCAATTATATGACATTATCCAATCAGATTTAGCCTTTTATTTGCAGCCAATAGTGCATTTTTTTCAAAGTTTCTTTGTATCTTTTTTAGGTTTTATTAAGCATTGTCTTCATGCCTTGAACAATGGAATACTAATTGGATGGCGAAAACTATATGCTGGTTAGAGAGAGGTTGACCATATATGTCACAAGTCGTTGGCGCTCATATCAAAAGTAAGTGTACATTGCATAGATAACTCTTTATCTGCTGGTTTTCTCTGCTGGAAGCCTTTGCAAACAGTTTGGGCCATGATCAGGCCCAACAAAATATTAGGGCCTCATGCCATCTGAATTTGATTCATACTCTTTTCCATCTACACAGTTAATCCATATTAATAATGAAATTTCACCAATGGATTGACTAGAAATCTAAACTCATTTAGTGTATACAGCTTTTTAATTACCCAATGTGTGCTTATATGAGCATATGTGCTTATCAGGTCGAATAACATACCTTTAAAGTTCTAAAATTTTAAACATTTTTCTTTGAACAAAATGCTGATAATTCAGAACAGCAAATACTTAATACCATATTAATGTAGTATTGATTAATGCATTCTATCTTCGAAATAAAATCTTGTTTAAACTAAGAGATTTTCAACTGCCTTCATTTGCTGATACATGTAAAGACCCAGATTTGCCAGTGTGAAATATAAAGTACAAACATATAATAAAAATTGAAACATCACCCTTGTCCGTTTGTCCCTTACATACCCTGGGTCTCATACGAATAATGTTTTTTTCACAAACAAATGCCCCGGGCAGGGGTCATATTTGTCACATTGACACATAAATTTCCAGTTATTATTATTGTTGGAAAAACAGAAACAAAGCCATTTTCAAAGTTGACCTAAATGCTAGTAAAAAGGAAAGACCTCTATGAAATGCAAACAGTGAAGACCTTGATGAAATGCCAATACAACACAGCATTCCATTAGGGTCTGCACTGTTGCCGAGACAAAAGCAGTCTTCAGAGAAATAACTAATTTTTGGAAATCATAACTTGGACCCCTCAATTTATAGAATGGGCCATTCTGACTTCATTATAAGTAAAAGTCTGAAAAGGCTCAGTAATTTTTTGCTTTCAGGATATTGCCTATATTTTCATACAATTTTACAAACTTTTATTGAATGGTTACTGTTTGGTTTATCATTGCAGGGAAAAAGATGAAGTATGCAGTCCATATAGTGTGGACTCAGTTTTCTTCAAACTACTCACCTTAGCCCCCATGATGCCAAAACGAGTTTTGGGTATAGAAGATTTTGATTATTGGAGAGCCTATCTGAGACCTGCTGTTGATCAAGGAATCTTTAATAGACTTAGGACAAGAACATGACAGCCAAGTAGAAAATGTGCTACATGTAGTTTCGACAATTGTGTTCCATCTAAGTGATAAGAACAGTTCTAAGTGAAAATAATTTTTTGTGGGTACTCATTGGAAGCATCTCAATGAGACACTTCCAATGAGCACCAAAGGTTTTGTGGAATAATGAATCCTCCCGTATAAGATAGTGCATAGTTCAAAATTAATTTCCTTTTTTCTCAATTAAATCATTATTGTATGAGGATACTCAAAAGAACAGTATTATTGAGACTTTTCAGAACCAAAAGCAAATGTTAAAACTGATGAGTAAGAAAATATTTACATTTTTACTGTGAAAATTTTGTTAACCTTGAATTAAGGCACGAAAATATTTGACAGTTTTTAAGTGTAGACCAGATGATAGTTAAAGGAACCTGAATGAGGTTTAACTATTGTTACAAACATTTTTCTACTGAAATTGACACTGGATTTTAACCATAATGATGACAATCGGTGTTTTTGTTTTGTCAGTATTACATGCACTTCCTGTTTATTGAATAACACATCATTGATGGACACTTCTTAATTCCAATCTTGAGTAGCATTTGGGGTCAAGTCTGACTGGACTAGGGACCAGACTTCATGTTGTATAAATCTGATTGTACATTTATCATGCACTGTTTGAATCAGACTGTTTTGGTACATGTGACCTTATTACACTTATATCTTAAGAAATGTCTGATTTACCCTTATTTTCTTAAGAAATGTCTGATTTACACTTATTTTCTTAAGAAATGTCTGATTTACACTTATTTTCTTAAGAAATGTCTGATTGAATCATCTCAATGAGACACCAAAAGATGAAATCTTGAAGTTAGGTTGAAGATGAAGGGCAAATTGTAACATAAGTATGCTTATGGAAACTGTTTTAAACAGGTATTGTTTGTTTAGAATATGTGTACTTGAAAGAACCGTCTCAATGAGACGGTTGTTTTGAGCACCTTAAACAAATGATAAGAAAAATATTCACAATTTTACTCACAAAAATTTTGCTTTATCTTGACCTAGCTATGAAATATACAGGTAGCATGTTCAATAACTTGTAACAAAATTGCAAAACTTAGCTGACCATGAATTCTAACCTGCCTCAAAGTGTTTGATCTTATCTGAATAATAAGGGATTGATGAGTTTAGACCCAACTTGCTCAGATATACCATTGGGTAATTGGTAAGAACTGGCCCCGAGGTTATAAAACTTTTTTCATGCACAACTCAGCTTAGCACAAAAATTTCCCTACTCATAAAGGTTAAAATGCCAACAATTGTTGGAATTTTAACATTTATTAGCATGATAAATCTAACATTTGAGAGACTTAAAGCAAGAACAAATTTTATTTGTTGGTATTTAATTTTTTATGAGCAGTTGGAATTTCGCTCTCAGTTGAGTTGAGCATGAAAAAAGTTTTATAACCTTGAGGCCTGATTAGATCTAGGTCATTAGGTGACGTTTGACTTATTTTCAAGGTCACAAGAGATCATAGAAAGTTGAAAAATTCCTTTATTACACCATAATAGATGGATAGATTTGGAACAAGCTTGCACATAGATATATCAGATTCAAAGGGTATTTAATTTCAAGGTCAAATAATTTGAAAAAAATCTTGTGTCTGATCTGAATGTGCCAGTTACTATGGTAACATTATGGTAGGAGTTTTTATTCCCTAGGAAATCAGAGGGATATTTAGCAATTCTCTCAATATCTCGCCCTAAATCGGTCCCTGCTTAAGACACAGACCTTGACTATGTTTAAATAGGCAATTACAATGTATAGTGCAAAGCTATATTGGTGGGGGACATATTGCTTTTGGTGCAGATCCTGTTGTTGTCCCCATCCCTGACCACATGGCTTCTCTTTTGTTTTACCGTTCCTTCATTGGTATGGTTGCTGTCATAGCAACCAGGCAACCAAATATACAAATAAGCAAAGTATTTCATTATTTGACCATGTAGTTAAATTGATCATAATGCTATAGAAATACCGTATCTGATCCCAGAATTTGCTGTAAATTGATCTTGAACCATCTATATATATACTGATTTTTTATATCTTCAGTGGTTTGTTTTTTTGTTTCCATAGCAACCAGATATATGACTTTGCAAATACTTTATTATTGGAACATGTAACACAATAGTATAGTATGTCTATGCCTTTAGTTAAGAGTGTGTACCTTTTTTTTTTCTTATTTCTCAACCAAAACATATGTTGTGGGTACTCAAAAGAACTGTCTCAATGAGAAGGTTCTTTTGAGTATCCAAAACATATGCTTAAACTGATGAGTAAGAAAATATTAAAACTTTAACACTGAAGAATTTTAATTATCTATAACTGTTACCAGTTTAAAAGAATTACTAAAAATTGATCTCAAATACCTAAAATAGCAAAATTAGTGCTTTTGTCGTCAGTAGAGTGCTATTTGTTGCCATGGCAACTAGACTTTTGATTTGACAAAGCTTTTTTTTATGATTGAATCATGTACTACATGGGATACACTTTAAGTATGATACTATGAACTAACTGTACCAGTTTAAGAAAATGCTTAAATTGATCTCAAAATACATAAAACAGCAAAATTTGACCTTTTGTCTTTATAAGTGTGTTATATGTTGTCATGGCAACTAGGCATATGATTAGAGAAGGCTTTTTAAGTTAGAATTATGTAATACATGAGATGCACTTTAGTTTTGATACGATAAACTTACTGAACCAGTTTACAAGAAACTGCTAAAATTGATCTCAAAATACCTTAAAAAGAAAAACAGTAGGCTTGTTGTCATTATTAGTGTGTTTTTTGTTGCCATGGCAAATAAGCATACATTATGACAAAGCTTTCTATGTTTGAATAATGTACTGCATAGGCATGTGATGTACTTAAAATATGATGCTATTGACTTATTGAACCAAATGAACCAGTTTAAAAAAATGCTAAAAATTATATGAGCCGTGAAATGAGATTTTCAACAATCTGTGAGGTGCGACCAACAAAGTCTCAGATCAGCCTGCCCTTTATATGCGCAGTCTGATCAGAACATTTGCTAGTCGCTTGAATATTCTAGGAGTGTTAAGCTACTGACCAAACATCATTCTGAGTTTCTAAGCTTAAAAGGAGGCTCCACAGGCTCATCCGAATCTACACTTGTCAAAATGCCACATTGTTGGTTATCACATGCCATGGCTTATATAAAAGTGCTTGAAAATATCAAATAAGGCCTTTTATCTTTGATAGTGTACAATTTGTTGCCATGGCAACAAGGCATGTGCTTTGCAAAACAGTTTATGTTTTAATCATGTAAAACAAGAGTTGTTTAACATATATGATGCTTTGAACTAACTTAACCAGTTTACAAAAATTGCCAAATTGATCTCAAAATACCTAAAGTAGCAGAATTATCCTATATGTCTTCGATAGTGTAATACTTGTTGCCATGGCAACTCCACATATGATTTTTTGCAAATGATTTTACTTTTAATCATGCAAAACAAGAGTCAAACTAAAAGTATGATGCTATTGACTAACTCTACCAGTTTACAAAAATTGTTAAAAATTGATTTTAAAGAAGCTAAAAAAGCGAAATTAGGCTATATGTCTTAAATAGTGTACTATTTGTTGCCATGGCAGCAAGTCATGTGATTTTGCAAAGATTTTTATTTTTAAATTCGGTAAAACAAGAGTTACACTCTAAGATGCTATCAACCAACTGTAACTAGGTACAAAAATTGCTAAAAATTGATCTCAATATTGCCAAATTAACAAAAATTGGCTATATTTTTGTGATAGTGTGTTATTTGTTGCCATGGCAACTAGGCATATAATTTTGCAAAGTATTTTATTTTTGAATCATGCAGAACAAGAGTTAAACTATAAGTATGATGCCATTGACTAACAGTGCCAGTTTACAAAAATTGCTAAAAATTTATTTTAAAACAGCTAAAATAGCTAAATTAGGCCATATGTCTTCGATAGTGTATTATTTGTTGCCATGGCAACTGGTCATGTGATTTTGCAAATATTTTTATTTTTGAATCAGGTAATACAAGAGTTGCACTCTAAGTATGATGCTATGAACTAACTGTAACAAGGTACAGACATTGCTAAAAATTGATCTTAAAATTGCCAAATTAGCAAAATTTGGCTTAATTTCTACGATAGTGTGTTATTCGTTGCCATGGCAACTAGGCATATGATTTTGCAAAGTGTTTAATTTTATAATCATGCAATACAAGAGTTAAACTATAAATATGATGTTATGAACTAACTGTACCAAGTTACAAAAAATGCTAAAAATTGATCTCAAAATGGCTAAAATAGCAAAATTAGGCAAAATGTTGTTGGTAGTGTGTTATTTGTTGCCATGGCAACTAGGCATATGAGATTTGCAAAGCATTTTATTTTTGAATAACACCAAACAAGAGTTGCTCTTTATGTATATTGATAAGACATATCTATATCAATCTACACAAGTTGCCAAAAATTGACCTCAAAAACCCTAAAAATGCCATTTTTGAATTTTGCTCTTCAGTGGTATACTCTTTGTTGCCATGGCAACAACATAAGCAATTAATTCAATTGATAGCTTGGCTTAAAATGTAAAAGTTGTGTCATATGTTTGTATTATATGTGTTTTTTCTTTATGCTGGAAGGCAGTTGTATGTAATATTTGACTGGAATAGGGCAATTTCAGTTGATTATTGTCCCATTTTTGCTAAAATATTAATTTCCGTTGCCATGGTTACCAAAATGATAATAATAAAAAATAAAAATATTTTTTCTTGTTCTTACATCATTACCTTTCTGTGATATCAAAATCAACCAAATTGGTTGACCATCATGTGGAGTCACCTGCATGATTTTTATCTGAACCGGCACTTAAGTCAATATTTAAATCATAATGTAGATTGCATATTAATCGTTATGTACCATTGGTAGAAATCTGAAAACTGCAATATGAATGTAAAAGAACCAAGCAAATTACAAAAAGTAATTGTGTAAGACCAGGAAATGCCACATTCACATATTGCAGAACAACCCATAGCACTCTTGTAAATTAAGTCTGATATAGAATAAAATGTGTGTAGTATATGTAAGCGAATTTTGGAGAGCAGACCCAAAGTTTATGTAAGCCTAACAACAATTTACTATCTTTATCCATTTATGTAAGGCACCTTTTGTTACCTACGTTACCTCATCAATATATGTGCAGAAATTTAAGATCCATTATTGTTATTATAGTTATAATTTGATTTTAAAATGCAAGATATTTTGCCAATTCCAATGCAATGTAAATAATAGAAAAATGAATCTGTAAGCAGCTATGCGTTACATGCTGGAGCCAGTACAAATTACATACTAATTAGCATATTTAATTATTTACATGATTTCACTTCAATGCAAGTTAAAAGTTATAAACAACTTCAAATATATGAAAATGAACATTTTCAAATAGAATATAGATCAATATCATGTATATTTCAGGTCAGGTATCATGGTTTTTTCTACTACATGTAATTTGTAAAGTCATTATCTGCAATTTAGTATAAAATGTAACATACGTATCGCTGACGAGTGGAAATACATATCACAGATGTATGCAATTGATATTTATATAAAGTTTAAGAACTGTTTCACGTATACTATTAAAATAAATCAACATTAGCCTTGCACTTTGTGTACTGTTTTTTTTCAATGCCAGTAGGGTAACGTTGATTACAGGTGATTTATAGAAAAATGACCACTGAAAAGTTAATAAATTATGGGTTTCTAAGGCCCCAAGACATGTTCCAAACTGAAAATAGTTTTACTATGTGAGAGGTGCAGCAAATTCTCAAAGTAGCCCATATTATCTCACTTTAGCCCAATTGAGGGAGAATTTCCGTCAGAATTGCACACAACTTACGATGTTTGTCTTTGTAAAATCCATTTAAAGATTCTTCTAAAGTTTTTTTTAAATGATTAACATGTTAATTTAAGCCTTCTGAAAGACTTCTACCCTTTTTAGAGTTTAAAAAGCGTCTTGTTGTTAGACCAGAGAAAAAAAGATACACAGTTTGTAAAAATGCTCCGATTATTGCACTTGTGACCCCTGACCCCATTTTAAAGTCGACGTATGATCATTTAGTTATAGAAAACATTTTCTCAATGTTTTTCAGACTTATAACTATAAGCATACAAAAATTAGCTTGAAACGAAATATGTTTACATATAAGAAGTTGAAATTGTTTTACAGTAGTACATATTTTCTCATTTTTGCACTCAATGACCTTTGACCTAATTTTTGGCCTTCATATGCAAATTCAGACTTGGCATCCACCCCTATAGCTTTGTACACATGCTTAATATTATGTTAAAAGTGGTCTAACAAATGTACTCAAAAATGCCAACAAAACCAAAAATATGCATCTTT
>CAXHUL010000026.1:59538-86538 GCA_964019695.1 Loripinus fragilis | reverse complement strand
TTTTCGATTTGGATTGCCAACTACATGGACCCTTATAGATATATGCATTGCTGGTTTGTTTTGTAGAGATCTAGTATGATAATTGAATCATGGTTCGACGAGGATATCTATCGAAGAAAAAAATGGTCAGTCATTCCTACGACATTCATACGTTTAATTGTATTTTTTTTCTGTAATAAAATGCAGTTTTAAAAATGCAGTGTTCAAAAATACAGTGATCAAAATTGCCATATCGTCGTTGTTGATTGCGTTCTTGATCTATTTTTTAAGGAAATTTCCATTTTAATATTAGTAAACTAGAACCAAGCAAATTACAAAAAGTAATTGTGTAAGACCAGGAAATGCCACATTCACATATTGCAGAACAACCCATAGCACTGTATGGTGAGCGGTATTTCAAGCTGCATAGCTAAATTCTACGAATGTTCTACATCTCCGCTGCACTATTTTAGACTGCAACACCCCCTCGTGGGGATTATGTGCATTATGCAGGCCTATTAAAAAATCAATTTGGCGTCAATTCGTTGAATAATGTAGATTTCTAAAACCTGCTACCTCTGCCCATTGACAAAACACAGACCAAGTAGATCTAATATTTCTTGTAGTGATGTGAGCGACCCTTAAGTGTTTTGGGACCTTCATGGGAAAATCTGAAATGAAATTGAGACGGTTCTTTTGAGTACCCACACCTCTATAATTAAGTACAGCTCTTGCTAAGAACCATGCAAAACCTGCAAAAGGTGATACATCGCATGTTACAAAAATGAACCTTTTTTTGCTTTTCCCAATTGATTATGTCCTAAAATAAGTCAAATGACCCTTTTTACTGGTAAACGATTTTGTTGAAGAATGCTATCGATGGATTAAAAATCATCATTTGAGATGAAATTCCCATAGGGTTCCATTATGAAATTTGAAGTTAAATTTTCTCTCATGATGGTCCTGTTATTATTTTGAAACTGGGTCTATTATATGGCAACGGCCTTTGTTTTCTTATTTCAAAATTCAAACCCGTGTGTTTTTTAGGTTATCTATGGTAAAAAGGCTAAAATGTAGTTGTCATGGAGATACCTCCCTTAATATTCGGGAGAAATCGTCAATTGGAAACAAAAACATTATAATTTCTATAACTATTTTAGAATAATTTCTTTGAACTATGCTAAAAACAACAGTTTATTTCTTTAATTATTTGTAACACTGTAATATAGATTTTAATTACTTAATTATCCAAAAATTAAATTATATTACTCCAAATAAATGAGGGATCCCTAACAAGTATGGTAGCTTTTTTAAAAGAGCATGACAATGAAAATGCCCCATTGTCTGCGCCTAAACGGATCGACAATGCCCAGTTAAGAAATCTTTTACTAGATCTATGAAATATATATATTTTTTATTATTTATAGAGGATGATCTTCCCTCTTTTCAAATACATAACAAATGATTTAAAAATTCTTCCCTAATACTGCTAATCATCCATTACAAATAATTATGAGGCAAATAATGCGCATGGCAGATAATCCTCAGCAATTGAGGGAGTGTCATTAAATACAAAGAAGAAGAAGAAGAAGAAAATATCGGTAAAATTTATGCAATTGCCCTCCCTTGCCGTTTTTGAATTAGCTCCCTTGTTGAAATTAATTTCGCAAGTTTTGTATTTCAAATGTGATTATTTGCTTGTTTTAATATATATATTTATTCCAAATTACAATAGTTTTATTTTAAATATTTTATAATTTTATATTCTACCAAAGATGCCATTGACTGCAAGCCTTTAATCACTAAAAACAATAATTAAATATAAGAAGTATAAAAAAAACCATAATATTTTAAATTGGCGTCATATTAATGCATTATAAAAGTTGGATTGGGCTAAGATAATTAATTACCTTCTCACGTTCAGGTGATTTATACTGAATGGAGGTGTTCCACACATGGGAAAGGTTTACTATCTATCAAAATGGATCCTAAAATGGATCCAACCAAAATAAAACCTGAACAATATGAGCCCTGTTTGAACATTGACCACATCATCATTCATGTGCAAAAATACAGTTATAAACACACATATCTACTATAGGGATACTTGACCTTTTCATTCTGGGTACTGGTAACAGGTACTTAGGCAAACAGTGAAGACCCAAACAGTGGCATTTCATCAGTGTCTGCACTGTTTATTAAGATATTTACCAATTTTCAGGTAACTAACAAACTATAGGGCGGAAACAGAAATGACTTACTTTGCATACATGCAAACAGTCTTGACCAAGCTCAAACTGCTCTGAAAAGGATCAACAATTTGTGCTACAGAGACGCTAAAACTGGATCTATAATGGTTGCAAGACTCGATCACATACAGCAAATAGATCTAAAATGATGTCTGTTGTGGTCATCTGCTACATGTTTTAAATTAGCTAATTTCGGTATACAGACAAACAGTGTAAACCCGGATCAGACTGCTGCTATGGTAGCAGTCTGATCTAGGTCCACACTGTTTGCTACAAAGACGTTTTAAATGGGCTAGCATACTGTTATATGGGTCTGCTAAGTCAATAGTTAATTTTGGCAAATACAAGTTTATGTATTGTCTAAAAATCGGCCCATCCCACCAGTACGGCATTCCTCTGGCGGGTCGACATTGGCAACTCTTGAGTCTTATGCTTAGCTTTGACATAGCTTTTGGGTGCTCGAAAGAACTGTCTCATTGACGGGCGGAACATATTAAAAGTACGATGATTTAGGTATATGCAACAAACTGAAGCATTACTGTAATCATGCTGTTCGGTATGCTGTGAATAATTTCTTATCCAGCTTTTGGGTGCTCAAAAGAACAATTTCATTGCTTGGGAATAAAAAAAAATATTTCAATCACGCAATCTGATCTAGGTTCCTGGCAGACGGACGGACATAGTGGCAGACAGACGGACGATCAAATATACCTGTTTTTTTTTTCCTTTCATATCCATCTGGATTTCATGTTCATGCCGCCGCTAATACAGTGTTAGATACTTAATGATATCGTAGAGCTTGTCTTGTTAGAAACTCTGCCCTTTGCAGCTTTCAAAGACTGCGCGTTTCACTCGAAAAATTGTACAGCTTCAAGGGTGATTGGTTGTTAATTGTGTATAATTGTACTGTTCGCGAAAAATCGTATCACAACTTTAGGATTATCTTTGTCGGGTACGATAGCAATTAAACAATGTGCCTGCAATCGCTTTTTGCTAACTATTGAAAGTGCAATGTGGCAAAGAAAAAAAATACGGCAAGTCCTTGGGTTGAGCCAGTTATTCAACAATGTGCTGGACAATGCACATACTACCAGACCTTTGGCCACTCCTTATAGGTGGGGCTCGGGGTCTGGCATCTGACTCTGAGACTCTGTGTCTAGGGGTCCGATACCGAACTCAAAGACTGCCCAGTACCAGACCCAGAGACACTGAGTATTATTTATTTTATTTATCTTTTGCGTCAAACTTCATTATTCTAGATGTAGCCCCCTGACATAATCCCTAACAGGCCTGCCAAAAAAACGCACGCACAACTCATTAAACACAAAAATTCCATTCTTCATGGCTTTTTTCAGCTATGTCAAGACTTACCACAACGGGTTAGGGCGACCTCCAAGGCACGGATTTATCAAAGCTACATTTTCGATCGCCCAAAATAGGGTTTTCGATTGTCATAACGATAGTATAGTAGAATGCAATTATAGTGTTATCGATCGCCAATATGAAACAGTGTGATTCTGTTTAGCGTTCAACCAACAGTTAAACAATAACGGTCATGGAAAGACTGGAGAAGCCAAGAATCAAACCAACAACCCCTGGTTTATAACCGAGTGGTTTATCCACTATAAGAGAAAAAATATCTTGAAATGTGCCTTTTCCCCCATTTCTTAGATTTTGAAAGTGGTTTAATACATATTCCTTAAATTTAATACAATTGCACACAAAATGCATACATGCTTTTAAAGGACCTCGGACAGTCTTAATGAAGGACTGCCCATAAAATGGCCGGATAAAAGTTTTAAAGAAAATGAATTTTTCCAATGAAAAAGATAGTAGGTTCAACCCTCGAATTTTCCACAAAAGTGTTTTTCTCATTGGACAAATAACAATTTAAAGATATGGGTAAAAACTCTGTCTTTGCTACACATATTCAACATATAGAAAATATCAACAGTTTTACTGAAGTGCTCCCCCGCCCCTCACCGTGGTCAAACTAATCATTTGTTTACACTTGTACTTTAACATTTCACATCATAGAAATTTTATGTTAAAATGTGTCAATTTGCTGATTTCTTCGATTTTGAAAAAGGTTGCTGTTACCTTAACACAATTGCACGCAAGAGAAGAAAAAAACATGGGTTTCTTGCATTTTTGTTTAAGAACATACATTACTTTATTGGTTTTAAAACATCATTGTCTTACATAAGTATGGTCATGGGAGAAAAATTATGTTAAAATGTGCCATTTTTTGCCGATTTCTTAGATTTTGAAAACGGTTGCTGCTACCTTAACATAATTGCACGAAAGAGAAGAAAAAACACATGCGTTTCTTGCATTTTTTCTTAAGATTATACATTACTTTATTGGTTTAAATACATCATTGTCTTACATTAGGATGGTCATGGGAGAAAAATTATGTTTAAATGTGCCATTTTGGCAGATTTCTAAGATTTTGAAAACGGTTGCTGCTACCTTAACACAATTGCACGCAAGAGAAGAAAAAACACATGGGTTTCTTGCATTTTTGCTTAAGAACATACATTACTTTATTGGTTTAAATACATCATTGTCTTACATTAGGATGGTCATGGGAGAAAAATTATGTTTAAATGTGCCTTTTTTGTCGATTTCTAAGATTTTGAAAACGGTTGCTGCTACCTTAACACAATTGCATGTTAGAGAAGAAAAAACACACGGGTTTCTTCCATTTTTGTTTGAGAACATATATCACTTTATTGATTTAAATACATCATTGTCTTACATTAGGATGGTCATGGGAGAAAAATTATCTTGAAATTTGCTGATTTTTCATAATTTTGCTAAAATCCAGATTATAAGTACCCCACCTCCCAATACTAGTTTGATTTTCGTGTACGAGTTATCATAATACAATTGTTAGTATATCATTTATTAAAGCCAAGATCAATCTACAGAACTGATATACCAAATTAACTATTTTACTACCATGGCACAAACTCTTGGTAAATCAAAATAACCAAAAATCAGCTTTTTTGTAGCATTTACACTGGAAAATGAGGTCAAATTGAAAAATTTTGGTTGCCATGGCAACGAGCTTCCAATCAAAGAAATATTGTACCAGTCTGTGTTTGGTGACAAGTACTACATGATAGGACACAAATTTACAATTTCTGTAACCATGGATGTATCGCCATTTGCATGGTGCTTAGGAAGAGCTGTACTTAATGTGTCTTTTACCCAATTGGCCAATAATATCTCATTTACTATATTGCCATATCTGAAATACGGCAAGTGTTTTGCTTATCTATTACCATCTGCAAGCCAGTCCTTTATCAGTTTTTTTTATCGTTCAGTCTTCTCTGTCTTTTGGTCTAAATGGCATTGTAGCTGTACATTTGTGATACAAAAACAAATGATCTACCAACTGTATGGTGAGCGGTATTTCAAGCTGCATAGCTAAATTCTACGAATGTTCTTGGTTGAACGTTAGTATCTATGATGACGTGACGTTCGCCTTGAAAGGTTATTTTTCTATCACGGAAGTAGTCCGTGTTTTGTCAGATCAGTCCGTGAATATTGGTCTGTTAGTCCGTGTTGTACTTTGGTCCGTGGTTTTATGGTAGTCCGTAACCAGTCCATGACGATCCGTGTTTTGTAAACCACCGTTACTTTGCGCCAGTGTTCAGACAAGGGTTCATTCCGAAGAATTACAAGTTTTTCACTGGAGACTCGTCTTAATCAGTGCACTTAAATTCGGCTAATAACGGGAAGGGGAGACCGGGGCTAGTTCGGCCCCACATTATAAAAAGAGCAATTTTCGAATTACTATTGCAGCTAGGTCTGCGAAAACTATCTATATTCAGGTAAGGCACAATAAGGCAAAATTATCCAAATAATATCCTTCGTGTTTTTCTGTACAATAAAGGGTAATCTTCAGCCAATGAGATCGGTACATGATGGCTGAACTTGCCCCGCGATGGGACAAGTTCGACCAGAAGTATTGACCTGGCATTTAAGTTGCTCACTGATGTTTTCTTTGATAGTTTTATGTACTAGATTGATTTAAGCATCCCAGGGGAGGGTGGGGATTCTGATAGTATCATACATACGTAGGCTCGGCCCATTTTTTGGGGTTTCAACATTTTGAATTTCATTATTTTTGGGATTGTCAGGTAAATGAATATTTTTGGGGGGTATGAAGATTTTGTGGATGTTTTTAGGGGGTCATCACAAAATTGGATGGATGTTTTTGGGGGGTCATCACAAAATTGTACTAGTTTAGGGGTCATTTCTATGCATCTTAGGATCTTTCCTTAAGGTTGAGGTACATAATTTGGATATTTTAGGGGTTGCAAATTTTCAAATACTTTTGGGGTGCAAAAGATCCCTGATATTTTTTGTGTAAACAATAGATGCTGGGTCCAAGCCTACATATGAAGAAAAATTGAGAGTACCCTATTGGCTAAGCATAAGTTACGCATTTTAATCCTTTAATATCCCAATAATTGTCACGTGTTTTAATCCTTCAAAAATTTTAATCCTTTAATATCCCAATAATTGTCACGTGTTTTGCCGTCTGCTGAAATATTTTCGAAGCCACTTGGACAAACATCGTAGACCAAGATGTCTATAACGTTTGCCTATACTCTTTAATCAATAAATGGGCCTCGTCGCCAGAAACCCTGTCTTCGGTGGTTGAGAACAACAAAAGTGCGGACCAGCCTGTGCATCCACTACATGCCGAACTTGCTCCAGACGGACTATATCAAATATCTCCTTGTAGGATGCAGGAGAACAAACAAGCAATGTATCATTTTCAAGCAAATTGTCCTTCCGTCATGAACACATATAATTTAAATCTGAATCATGACACACTTCCAAATAAAATATAACTTGAAATTATAATGGAGAATTTACTCACCATTCAAGAAAACGAAAATTCAGCTGCTCTTATCTTGTACACTGCAGATTCCCAAGAATTGTGTACTGACGTAAACAGTTACGTCATAAGTGACGTCACAATACGATTCTCGGCACGTTATCAAAGGCGCCACGCTAGATTTACCAAATGCCGAACATGCCCCCTTGGCTGTACTAGCCCCACTCTCCCCTATCAAGCCCTTCTGCAGCATAAATGCACCACACCGATGTGGCATCGAATGCACGTAAAATCGTTAAACAATCTTGGGGAATGCACCTCAAGCTTTCAATGATTCTGAGGTAGTACTGTACGATCCCAGATCTGTCGCCCAAGCTCATCCCACAGATGCTCTATTAGATATAGATCCGAAATAACAGAAAGCCATGGCATGACGTTGACGTCTTTTTGATGTAGGAAATCAGTAGAGTTATACTAACAGTAAGTGAGACCATTGCTTCTCATGAATGGAGCTATGATGGACTCTTACATGGAATCACGATGTTATTGCATTTAAGCGGCCTCGCACAATATGCAGATCCGTTTATTCCAGCCCAGACCTTCAAGCCCACCACATCCAAATCGATTCACCCTGACGACACACCATTGGGCAAAACGTTCAGTTAGCCAACAAAATAATGCAAGCTAAATTTGCTTTCGTTAGTGAAGATGCCACTTGTTCTTCTCTGACGAGGCCATTGGGTGCGTATATTAGCCCCGACAAGACGCGCCTGTTTATGCCTGCGCAGCATTATTTGTCCAGGAAATGACTTGTATAAGCACATAGCTTAGCTTACTGTGAGATATTGGTCCAGTGATACTGTAAATGTAAATTTAATGAAATAAAATATTGTTCAAACCAAGATTAGTTTAATATATGGTCGTCTTAATTTAAACCAAACTTCCGCCGAACGTCCTACAGTGTTCCCATTCATAGGCCTGTTATGTGTGCCTACTGTATGTCTAGCCATCCCTGCAGCTGATAGGAAGTTGCCACGAGCATGCTTAAAACACATGTATGGGTCTTTGTACCACAGCATTGGTAGCACATGCTAAAAGTACCATATTACAACAAGAGACAACTGTTTGGACCAAAAACAAACTATACTGAGCTGAGATAGTAGTAAAGTTGCATATAAATTGTACAACGACAGGCAAGCATTAATTTTGTACTTAAAGGGAAAATTCGCACTTTTTTTCAATTTTTTTTTATAAAGCTTACGGTATGGCAGGAATAATCCCTCATTAAATGTTTGTGAATGCTCTTCAAATAGCCTGTAATTAATTACTTTTGCCTATTTTAGGTCAATGAGCTCTACACAAGAAAACTGGAAGCACTTCCATCTGCTTACACACAACACAAGCAAAGTTATATATCCGTGATAATGCCAAAAAAAACAATGTTTCAGAGTAATTTTTTTAGCAGTGGGTGCATTGATAAGTATATTTTGAAACCTGGCCAATATTTAATATTTATTTAAAAAATTTAACCCTTAAAGCACTAATTATTACTATAGCAGACGACATATTTTGTAACAATTTTCTTCATTTTGGGTACAAAAAGATAGATTAAAATCAAATGAAGCTTTTTAAAAAATTAAATGCTTTTCCTTTGACAGTTGTAACATTCTAATTTGCATTGATCTGACCATTGATTGTAATTAAAACAATATCCATTATCCAATATTGAAATGAAGAAATTGACTGATGGTGCTGCTTCAATCATTTAGCTGACCTGCATAAATAGGTAAACTCAGGTGAATGTGTGTGTGTGTTGCTGTAAGATGGCTGCTCCCAGATGTTTGCATAAAGCTCATAAATAGTCCTGTAATTAACTTAGCAGATGAATAAATGATTTGTGAAAATTAAATCAGTACATAATGAAATATTTATTTTTGATTCAAGTTAAATGTTAAAAGTCAAGAGCAAACGCTTTAACCACACCCTCAATCCATGGAATGGGGTCAAAAGGTCAAAACAGTTTTTTCTGAAAGAAAATCTTGTTGGATATTAAGATAAAGGGAATGAAACGTACGATAATGTGCAAGCAAACATTTTGTGGAATTGGGGAGGCTTTCTTCAATCCAGTTGGACACTCATTATTGCATAGCAAAACCAATATGACATGGTCTTGTTTTACCTCAGACAGATAACAAAATGATTTTACATTCTATTCTTAAATTCCTGAATACTATTTATAGATTCTTATAGAATCTTAGGGCAAATAGTGAAATAGTATTTCCACCATTTATTCAAAGCTTTTTTTAACGTAAAATTCGTGCAGCAGTAACTTGTAAATAAGACGTCATCACATTGCTCGTCTTATCCTTTGTTCCAATAATATGTGAGCCACGATATGTGATTTCCATCAATGTGGCATTTTTACAAGTGTATACTCAGACGAGTATGTGCAGCCTCCATTCCAACCTAGAAACTAAATGATGTTCAGTCAGTAGCTTAACACTCATAGAATATTCAAGCGATGAGCAAAGGCTTTGTTCATCGCATATACAAGATTGTTGGAAATCTCATGCCGTGGTTAATGTTATCTTCAACCCAATTTGATTTTCTGTTTCGCAATTCCATTATCAATTGAGGGTACTGTAAACACAAATGTGGTAGTCCACCTATCCATTAATGTGCTTGCTTCAAATGCTCTTAAAATATCACTTAAACTAAGCTGAAGAGAGTAAATGAATTCTCTTGAAAGTAAACAATTTATTCAAAATAAATTTAAAAAAAAAATGCTTTTAGCCGTTCAAGTGTGTACGTCATCCAGTTGTTCTAACCATTGCACTGTTTTTTTGTTTGCATTTGTAGGCACTCAGGACTTACAAGATCCATTGAAACCAAATTGACCGAATTTTACCAAAGGATCATTGATGGTTATAGCCTTATACGCCTATTTGTTTACCCACAGAATGCCGTTTTGGAGCTTCTGGTGTGATGCATTGCACTATAGGTGAATATACTATCAAGAGCTAGCTGTCAAAATATCTTTAAAATTCCTAGGCACTCAAAAGATAAGGATGGTTGAACAGGGTGGGACTCCGAAAGGATCATTGACGGTTTGGGCCTTATACGCCTATTTTTCTGATTCCCAGAACGCTACTTTTGAGAATCTGGCGTGATGCATGTAGTATCAGTGCAATAGGTAAATCTAATGGCAAGAGCCAGCTAGCAAAATATTTCCAAATTCCTATGCACTTGAGAGATGTGGCGGGTCTGAAATTTCATTACAATGAAAAGTGATTGATAAAGTGATTTCTGCACTTTTCCTTGATTTTTTGGTAGGCATGGTGATATCTATTGAACATATCATATGCAGTGTATTAACGAATCACGATAATTGATGAAATTATTTTAAAAACAAAATATGTTTTGTAATAAAATGATTTTGGGGAGATAATTTAGAAGTTACCTGTACATTTTTTTACTACATGCACCGTAAATAATATAAAACTTTAAGCTCAACAAAAGAAATAAATACTTTTGAAGGAATGAAAGTGTCCCATTTAGCATTTGAAAGTAAAACTGATTCTAATTAGATCCTTTGAATATTACGTTTGCTTTGTTTAAAGGGCATATGCCAGCGTGTCGAAATGTATTTAAAGTGTCCGAATTTTTATGGTTTATATATACATGTATATCCTATATTGGATAATATATTGAACACTAAAGTAATTACCTGTTATAACTCGTTGCATGCCAGTGGAGAATTTTGTCGTCTGCCAATAGCCTTTTGCAAACAGTTTGAACCCAGATGAAGACCAACAGAAAGTCGGTCTTGATCTGGATCTAAACTGTTTGACACTCCGATGGTGATCCCGAAAGGTTTATTTGTAAAAACTTAATTTTGAAGAAAGTCAGCAGACGAAAATAAAACATGAACAATACCCTAGCATGCAAATAGATAAGTACAGGACGTTTGCAAAAGACTGTGTCTTTAAACAACACTGAGTTTTTTATTTATGAAAAAATGCATAAACTTTGCTGCTAATTCTACTTTTAATCTTTATGTACTTTATATTAAACTAGCACAGAATACAAAGCAATTTAGGAGGTTTGTTCTAGAGAACTTCATTACTGTCATTCATTTCTTATTCGATAGAAAAGGCATTTTATGGGCTTAAGCCCTGGGTTTTTTGGCTGCTGAACACCTCCCCCCCCCCCTCCACCTAGTGCCAGCAAGCCACTTCCATAGAATGTATAAAATATGGTAGCACATATACAGGCAAAAGCTTTTGCTGGCACACGGGGGGGGGGGGATGATTTTTTTTTTAAATGTTTTCTGATTTCTATATATTTTAATGTAAAACTGATTGTTCTACCCAAAATTGTACATCTTTGAAGCATTTAATATAGAAAATGGATTTCATTGTCATAAAGTACTCAGGTCAGAGTAGCTTCAAGGTGAAGAAAGGGACGATTGACAAACTTTTATTTTTACTGAAAACCATAGGCATTTACCCATAACAAGTGTCAATAATCCTTTCAAAATAATGGTAAGTAATTTTTTGCTTTTTTCTTGTTTTTTGGTAGGCATGGCACTATTAATTGTATATAGCATATGCAAAGTATTTACAAATCATGATAATTGATAAAAAAAATGTTTTGCAATAAAATGATATTGGGGGGATACTTTACAAGTTACTAGTACATATTTTTCTCCTGCAAAAGATTATTATAAGTACCATTAATAATAGAAAATGTAAAAGCTCAACAAAAAGAAATAAATGCTTTTGAATGATCAAAGTGCACTCTAACTAAATCCTTTGAATATTACTTTTGCTCGTTTGAACCGTATATAAAGTATCCATATATTTATGGTATATATAATCCATGTTGAAAGCGACCAAAGTGACATGCATTTGGACGGAGAATGTTGTTGTCTGCAAATAACCTTTGCTTACAGTTTGAACCAAGAATATCGGTCCTGATCTGGATCCAAACTATTTGACAACCTGATAGTGTTCTGGGCGAATTTTTAAAAGGTTAGATTTGAAAAAATATCTGCGGACGACAATGAAAGCATACACCATTACTCGGCAATGTAAGAGCTTGGTGCTAGAAAACTTCATTACTGTCATGTATTCCTAATTCAGTAAAAAGGCATTTGATGGGCTTAAGCCCAGGGTTTTGAGGCTGTAGAATACTGGTTCCTTCTTGTGCCAGCAAGCTACATTCATACAATGTTTAAAATATGGTAACACAAAAGCATGCAAAAGCTTTTGCTGGCACACGGATGGGGAAATGATGTTTTATAAAAGGTTTTTATGTCTATTAATGCAGTTGTTATCATTCTGTATCAAAACGTTTACCTCTATTTCTTCCCTGTCTTCTTTAAGCTGATGTTTTCCCTTTCCTAGTTCTTTCTCCAAAAGATTCCTGTACCGTGTCCTATTCCCCTTAAGGATCCTGGTCAGAAACTTTTAGAAAAATGTCACGAGCTTTTAACTAATAAAGAAATTGTTCTCTGTTGGATTCCTAGTCATATAGGTATCCAAGGGAATGAGATGGTAGATCAACAAGCAAAAGCATCGCTTTCATTAGAACCAAAGTATTTTAAGATTCCATTTTCTAATTTTAAGCCATTGGATTTTAGCCTGAAAAATCTTACCTAGTATTATTTAGAATATTAAGATATAAGACTTTGACCTCAAGACTGTAAAAAAATTTAATGCTCAAGTCACTTAGCATGATAAATCAACTGCGTATAAACTGTTATAATCATCTTACAAACCAATGTTAAAATGCCAACAGCTCACACGATAAATGCCAACAATTGTTGGCATTTTAACACTAATGAGCTTAATAAAAGTTCATTCTCAGCAAAAAAATGGGGCTTGGCTTAACATTGGATATAAATAAATAAAGTTAACTGAAGAGCAGAGACAGTATTGTATATACAGACTATTTATAAATATAGGTCATTGTTCATTGGATAAATTTATGGTAATACCATACTCTGATTGGATTTTTAAGGTATAATAAATTTTCTGTATCTCTGCAATCTCTCTCCGATTTCAGTTTTTTTTCCTGCTGGAGCTCTAGTTTTGCTTTCTTAGCATCCAATACGCCCATTTCTTTATCCAGCTTTGCATCTCTTTCGTAATCCTCTCAGTGTCCTTCATTGTGTTTCCAATGTTAAGGCTTGCTGTGACCATTTCACTTTAGAATTTCTGCTACTGTTGCTAACTGAAAATAAAAAATCATATACATGATACTTACATGGGCGGCAGGAGCCCAAACTTTAATTCCTTGGCATTATATCACCTGCTGGCCCCGAAAGTGGTAATATACATGAGCCTGGCGTCACTTAGTCACTTTTAACTCTTTTTTTGATTTCCCCAAAGGAAGTTTGGGAGGCATATAGTAATATGGGAGTCATTCCCTATCCAAAAATGGCCTTTATTTTCCCAATTTCATGTATTTTAGCACTTATTTTCTCAATTTTGATAAACTGTTTTCCAAAATGCTAAAGAAAATGTAGCTTAAGGTTCCTAAAATCACAATTAAAATCACATATTTCAGTGAACATTTTGAAAAATATGTGATATTTTTCGGTTTTTGTTACAAAAGCGTGAGTTTCCATGGCTTATCAAAACTTCCTGCTATCGCCCTGGAAAATTTAAGCTAATCACCAACATCTTGAAACTAATTTTGTACCTTACTTGTTAAACTTTTTCATGTACAGAAAGTAGCAATGAAAATAAGCTGAGCCCTATGTGCTTTTCTTTTTTGAACTCACCATCACATGATACTTTGGCAAAACTGCACGATTTTTTTTCATAATTTTATCCCTTATATATATTTATGGGGATCATTTGCAACACATAAACGTGATCTGAAAAAATAGCCATGAAGTTAGTGGTGCTTATCTTTTGACGCTGTGTAAACATGGGTTTGTGCCGGTTATAAACGCACGGCAGGTAATAAACGCACGGCAGGTAATAGCGTGCAATACAGACTTATTGTTTGTACATCAGTGTTTATTATTATATGACGTTACGATAACGTCCTGTTATAAATAATTGTATTACCAGTTAGATAGCACTGTCCGCGGGAACAAGTGACAATTTAGCCACGTCCGTTACAACAATGGAACTTTAAATTGAAATAAACAAACTTTGAACGCCATAAAAACGCATTTAAAAGGTCATATGATAAACATAATCTCTACAAGCCTTGCATTTTACCGCTTCCCCCAAGTCGTTTATTAAATTCAATAAAACATAGCCCTAATGTAAAATCTTCCATATATCTAAAGGGTATATAACCCTGTGACGGAATGAAGACTTAATGCCTCCTTAGAGTTAAAGAAGACTTAAGTTAAGTATTGATTCGTTTAAAACTGATTAAAATCAAAATAGATTTAATTTTTCTGAAGATCACAATGATATCTTTGACCAAAAATACCACATCGATCCATATGTTGAAATACCAATACTTCAGTCTTTCTTAACTTTAAGGAGGCATTGTAATTCCGGGCCCTTATCACAACATCTACTTTGGCGTACAAAGTTGAATTCTAAAATGATTTACTAACCTATGCCACTTTCAACAACCTTGTAGCGAAGTATTAGAAGATGATGGTCCAGCTGAAAGGAAGAAAACAATCTTGTCATATCTGTTTTAACAAGCTTTGTACTTTAGGCACATGAGTGGACAAATAATAACCTAAGTGATGCATAAAAGCCAATCGACTAGTCTAAAAATGAACAAAAAAATTGTAGTCCGCATGGTGTGTTAATTTGGTTAGAGTGTTTCTCCATGATGATACATTGCATTAGTTAGATGGCCTCCATGCGAGCTGAACATTTCTTGTACTTCAACAACAGCAGAATCTAGGGCGAAGATTTGGTACCAGTAAAATGCATTTAACATATCAGACAACCATAGTAATATGCAACGTATACCTGACGATTCATCATTTTCACTACTGAAGCCAAAGCAATTGATCTAGCTTTAGATTTCATTAGCACTTGTGATGCTAACAATAAATTTATAATATTTTCTGACTCGCTCTCTGTATTGAAAGCAATAAACCATACCAGTTCAAAGAATCCACAGATTCAGAAACTTTTAGAAAAATGTCATGAGCTTTTAGCTTATAAAGAAATTGTTCTCTGTTGGATTCCTAGTCATATAGGTATCCAAGGGAATGAGATGGTAGATCAGCAAGCAAAAGCATCGCTTTCATTAAAACCAACTTTTTTTAAGATTCCATTTTCTAATTTAAAGCCATCTATCAATAAATATATCTTGGAAGAATGGCAAACTTCATGGAATAACAGCATTGGAAATAGACTTCTTGACATAAAACCAACTATTGGTGAATATCAATCTGTTGTTCAAAACATTAGAAAAGAAGAAGTCATTTTACCTCGAATCCGCTGAGGTCATACAAGAGTCACTCATTCATACTTACAAGGTGAAGAGCAGCCACAATGTGTTGGTTGAAACGTACCATTCACTGTACGTCACTTCCTTTTCGAATGTGGCGACTTTGCACAAGTAAGAAATAATTGTCAACATGAAGCAGTTATTTCAAGATATACATATTGATAGTATTATGACATTTTTAAGACAAATAAATCTTTTTAACAGAATCTAATTGCTTTTTTAAAAATCATGTTTTGTTTTACACTTGTATCAGACCATAATGTAGACTCTTTAATGTTGTATTCTGTTCAGTTAAAGAACATGTACAGTTATCTAAATAGCTCTTTGAAACTGTCAGATATTGTACGTGGTCTCTCCTGTTAACAATCGTTTTGCAACTTGTTATCATTATACAAACTCATTATCATCATTCATTTCATTTTTATCTTATAAATTTTTACTTTTTCCATCCACATCATGTTAAGTTTAATACCGTCTGACGCTAATGACCCACAAGGGTTGATGCGTCTTTAAGCACCGGTGGCTTAGGCTGCTGTCCATTTTCTGTAGTTGGTGATTGTAGTATTTCCTGATCATACTCACTTACTATTTTTCATACTTTGGTATAATGATAGACTGATTGTATCCTATCATATATTAGACTTTTCTCAAGATATGGGGATGATTCTCCTGCGTCTCTGGTTGTTTTGTTTTTGGACGACTATTTGTTGTTGCTCCCATTGTTTGTGGGGGTTATATGTAAGGTCCTTGTTTTGTTCTGCAGTTCTTTGGGTCCTTTTAGTTTTGCAATCATCCCACTTCTGGAAAACATCTGGTCCACATCTTTGTGAGTATATCCGCCCATCAAGAATAACAACTTTATTTTGGAAAAAAAACTTTTCCTCAAATAAGTGGCAGAGGTAGCCCAGGAAAAATCTGAAATATACGATACATGCCTTCGATGAAACAAGAGTGTGCATATACAGGGTGCATTGTTGGGATTTTGTGATGAACAAGCATAAAACTGGAGATTTGTGTTGAAACACTATGGCCTCTTAATATATTTTCCTAAATGCCACAACCAATGCCGAAATCACACTAAATTAACTATACACAATCCTTTATAAGCTGGTAAAGTTTGGAGCTTCTAGCTATATTGCTGTAAGATATAACTTGATAAGTTTTCAAAGCTCTAACTTACAAAGCCCAATAGCTAAAAAATTAAGACCAAACTCTGCACTGGGCCTGCGTCGCCGGTGCACATCTTCAATGTGTGAACAATTAATATGCAAAGTTCAAATATACAGGAATGAAATAAGATGACACCCAAATTATTAAAAGTAGTTTACAGTAGGTGGTGTAGACATAATAATGTCTAAGTTCAAAATAATCAAAAATATGAGGTGCACATGTTCAAGGTGTGAACATTCATAACACAAAGTTTGAATATAAAGGGATGAAAACTGCTTGAGTTACAGATTACACTAACCAGACACCCATAAGCTTTTTTGAAGGAAAAAAAGTCCAAATTTAACAAACCTAAAAATAAGAATTGTTTATCAAAAGGAGGTGCACATGTTTAATTTATAACAATCATTTAAACAACGTTTGAACATGAAGGAACGAAAAGTGTTGGAGTCACTTATTACACAAACCAGACACCATCCAAGCATTTTAAACAAAAAATGTCTAAGTCAAGACCCCCAAATATGAAAAAAAAAAACTCTTGAAATTTACATATAATAGGAGGTGCATATTTTCAATGTGTATGAACAAACTGCCTAAGCATTTCCAATGGAAAAATGTCTAAGTTCAACACCCGTCAAAAATGAGAAAAAAATATTAAATGTGCACAAAATAGATGGTGCACATCTTCGATGTGTTAACAATCATTATGCAAAGTTTGAATAAAAAGGAATGTAAACTTTAGGAGTTTCAGATTACGCAAACTAGGCACCCCCTCAGCATTTTGAATGGGTTAAATGTTTAAGTTCAACACCCCTAAAAATGATAAAACAAGCATGAAACGTAGAGGTGCACATCTTCAACATGTGACCAATCATCATGCAAAATTTGAATAAAAAGGAATGAAAACTTTTGGAATTACAGATAACACCACACGGCATCCCTAAAGTGTTGTGTACAGGTGGACCCACTACTAGGCCTGCTTTCACTTAAGTGACGAAGGTAAAATACAGTAACATGATCCTTTATGTCAGCATGAAAAATTGTGATAAACACATAACCATTATCCTAGCTTAGTACTGGTTCAACCCAGGAAGACTCTATATAACTGAAAGATTGTTGATGAGACGTTAAGAATCAAATCAAACAATTATGTTATTAAAATATATGAAGCTCAACCATGAAGATTTATGTATATATTATCTAATCTTTAGATGTTTGCTGTCAAGTATGTTTGGGAAAAATTGATCAGGTTTAGAAACGTTTATCTGGCCGTGTGGTCCACATTGTAGCTGATTAACATGTTGTAATGGATGTCACATAACTTGGTCTTTAGATTTTTTGGCAAACATTTGGTCAGGGTTAGAAATTATTTATCTGACCCTGAGGTTCACGTGTATCATTGGTTCTAATTGACTTGTAACTTGATCTCTTATGACAACATGGGAACGTCATAAAAACGTCAAAATTTAAAATGGCTGACGTTAATGCAGCATATCTTAAGATAAAATGTTAATTAATTCAGCGGTGGCAGACTCTATCATTAGTGTTAGGTACAGGAAGATAAATCTGTCTTTTGTATCACTGTTTGGCATCACTCAGTAGAGCCTTGTGATAGCGACCCTTGTGACAAATGGTTCCTATCTCCCAGTCATGTCAGATTCAGAAACTTTTAGAAAAATGTCATGAGCTTTTAACTTATAAAGAAATTGTTCTCTGTTGGATTCCTAGTCATATAGGAATCCAAGGGAATGAGATGGTAGATAAGCAAGCAAAAACATCGCTTTCATTAGAACCAACTTCTTTTAAAATTCCATTTTCCAATTTTAAGCCCTCTATCAATAAATATATCTTGGAAGAATGGCAAACTTCATGGAATAACAGCATTGGTAATAAGCTTCTTGACATCAAACCAACTATTGGTGAATATCAATCGGTTGTTCGAAACATTAGAAGAGAAGAAGTAGTATTAGCTCGACTCCGCTTAGGTCATACAAGAGTCACTCATTCATACTTACTACAAGGTGAAGAGCATCCTCAATGTGTTGGTTGCGACGCACCTTTCACTGTACGTCACTTCCTTTTGGAATGTGGCGATTTTGCACAAGTAAGAAATAATTGCTTCCATGTTAATAACATGAAAAAATTATTTCAAGATATACATATTGATAGTATTATGACATTTTTAAGACAAATAACTCTTTTTTACAAAATCCAATTGCTGTTTTTAAAATTATGTTTTGTTTTACATTTGTATCAGACCATAATACAGATTATTATCCCCACGCTTTTTTAAAAAAGCGATGGGGATATTGCAATCGCCTCCGTCCGTCCGTCCGTCCGTCCGTCACGCTATCTCCTCCTAAACCATTGGACGAAATTAAACCAAATTTGGTGTGTGGGTTGCTCACATGAATGGGGCGTGCAACAGCACATTTTTTTTGGCCCCGCCCCCTGGGGCCCTGGGGAGGGGCCAAAAGGTCAAATATCATTAAATGTCATTAAATTTCAAATTACAAAGTCAATTTGAAAGATTTTTTGACCAAACTTTGTGTGTCTTCTCCCACATGAAAGATATAAAACATATCAGACGGGATTTTCATTTGGCAGCCTGGGTCATGCCCTAGGGGTCGGACTTGGGGGTACCGTGGGGGGTTGGGGCGGTCAAAAAAAATTTTTCCCGAAATTCAACCAGATTTGGTGTGTGAGTTTCTTACATGAATGGCACACGCACCGGCGCCATTTTTTTGGTCCTCGCGCCCTGGGGCCTTGGGGAGGGGCCAAAAGGTCAAATATCATTAAATCTGAATTACAAAGTCAATTTCAAAGATTTTTAAACCAAACTTTGTATATCTTCTCACAAATGAAAGATATAAAACATATCAGACGGGATTTTCATTTGGCCGCCTGGGTCATGCCCAGGGGTGGGACTTGGGCGTACCGTGGGGGGCTGGGGGGTCAAAATTTTTTTTTTTCCGAAATTCAACCAGATTTTGTGTTTGAGTTACTCACATGAATGGCACATGCACCGGCACAATTTTTTGGGTCCCGGCCCCCTGGGGCCTTGAGGAGGGGTCAAAAATTTAATTTTCTGAACATGTACATGTGGCATATCAAATTAACGGGGCTGAGCAGTATACCAGGATACACTGAAATTTTTTTACCTACGATCAAACTGGTGACCTTCAATTACCATTAGATTTCTTCGAGAGCGTGGGGATTTGCGATGGCGCGCCATCGAATGTGTTCTAGTATTATGTTGTATTCTGTTCAGTTAAAGAACATGTACAGTTATCTGAATAGCTCTTTGAAACTGTCAGATATTGTACGTGGTCTCTCCTGTCAACAATCGTATTGCAACTTATTTTCATAAAACAAACTCATCATCACCATTCCTTTTATTTTATCTTATAAATTTTTAACTTTTTCCATCCTCATCATGTTTAGTTAATACCGTCTGACGCTAATGACCCACAAGGGTTGATGCGTCGTTAAGCACCAAACAAACAAACAAACAAAGATTCTTATAACTATTAATCTCGTTAGCCTCAAACACCATACCTTTGTCCTCCTAAAACAAAAGTATAGCCATATTTGCCTACCAATTTGTCAACAAGCGTTAATCATTATGACACATGCATATGGAATCATACATGTTAAGGCATGTTCACCACAGCGGTGTATACTATGAAAAAAGTGGATAGACTAACATTTGATTTAATGCTTAATTTCTATTCTCTGTATGCTTGGCTTTATTCTGTGTACTCATGCATCCTCTATAAGATAGTGTAGTTACCAATTCTTATTTTCCCAAACACATTTGTCCATCTATAGGTATAACACCTTGGGGACTTCCTTGATCAACTTGAGGGTGTTGTGAAGTAGTGTTACTGTCGGTGAGCTCCAATGGGGCCACTGGTGGACATGAAAGAAGGCAAAATGCCCAATACCATGAGCAATTACCCCTGGAAGAAAACACCATACACAAATGTTGCAGAAGTTGATTGTGGCAATAAGAACAGGTGACACCATGGCCTAGTTGTTGAGCCTCTGATTCTAGAGGTAAGGGATTCGATCCTCACTTGGGTTGCTGTGCTTTGTCCTTGAGCAAGAGGCAATTACTACCCAAAAGCAATGGTTATACCAAGGAAGCGGTAGCTCCATCCCAACATGACTGAAAAATGCCTACTGGAACATTAAGCAAAAACCGAAACAAATGAAAAGCTGCATGACTCTACCCTTTACATTTCAGGTTCACGGTATTACCCCCCTCATGCCATGTCAAATGAAAACAAGATGAACAGCAGTTTATAACAGGGGTTAAACGTGGATCAAACCAGCTGTTACTGTAGTTTTGTTTCCTTCATTTCATATGAAATTACCACTTGCATTTAAGATTTTGATGGACATGACAACAATGTCTGAACTCCCTTTGTTTACAATGTGTTTGTATATATTACCTGTGACCTGGACCTTCAATTTCTACATTGCCCCAGCAGTTTTCGATAATTCCGCAAAGTTTGGCAAATTAGTCTTTGTCTGATCCATACCATAGATGATGAGAGAAATATACGTATTTGGGGACCTCTGTGCCTTGGTTATATGTTTGTAGTATTTTCCCCTCCTCACTGTTTCAATAAAAAGCATGTATTTAGTAAGTTTCATCGATTGTTTATAGTTAGAATGGCTCAAGATTCAAAAGACCAATAATAGCATTCTTACCAAATGCACCAGTCAACGCACCTAAGAGAAATTATTATATAACGCACCTAACAGAAATTATTATATCAGATGAAAAAAAAAGACATCAATTAACAGCATTGGAAATAAACTTCTTGACATCAAACCAACTACTGGTGAATATCAATCAGTTGTTCGAAACATTAGAAAAGAAGAAGTTTCAGATTGACTCTGCTTAGGTCATACAAGAGTCACTCATTCATACTTACTGCAAGGTGAAGAGCAGCACAATTTGTTGGTTGCAATGCACCATTCACTGTATATCACTTCCTTTTGGAATGTGGCGACTTTGCACAACTAAGAAATAATTGCTTTCATGTTGATAACATGAAAGAATTATTTCAAGATATACATATTGATAGTATTATGACATTTTTAAGACAAATAAATCTTTTTAACAAAATCTAATTGCTATTTTTAAAATTCTGTTTTGTTTTACATGTATCAGACCATAATACAGATTTTTTTATGTTGTATTCTGATCAGTTAGAGAACATGTACAGTTATCTGAATAGCTCTTTGAAACTGTCAGATATTGTACGTGGTTTCTCCTGTCAACAATTGTATTGCAACTTGTTATCATTATACAAACTCATCATCATCATTCCTTTCTTTTAATTTATTACAAATTTTAACTATTCTATCCACATCATGTTTAGTTAACACCGTCTGACGCTAATGGCTCACATGGATTGAAGCGTCGTTAAGCACAAAACAAACAAACAAACAACTTTGGTTGCTGTGTTTTGTCCTTGAGCAAGAGGCAATTACTACCCAAAGGCAATGGTTATACCAAGGAAGCGGTAGCTCCATCCCAACATGACTGAAAAAATGCTTACTGGAAAATTAAGCAAAAAACGAAACAAATGAAAAGCTGCATGACCTTACTCTTTCTATTTTAGGTTCACGGTATTACCCCCCCCCCCCCTCATGCCATGTCAAATGAACACCAGTTTGTAACAGGAGTTAAACGAGGATCAAACCAGCTGTTACTGTAGTTTTGTGAAATTACCACTTGCATTTAAGATCTTGATGGACATGACAACAATGTCTGAACTCCCTTTGTTTACAATGTGTTTGTATATATTATCTGTGACCTGGACCTTCAATTTCTACATTTCATACAAGAGTCACACATTCATACTTACTACTAGGTGGAGAGCAGCCCCAATGTGTTGGTTGTGATGCACCATTCACTGTACGACACTTCCTTTTGGAGTTGATAACATGAAACAATTCTCTCAAGATATACATATTGATAGTATTATGACATTTTTAAGACAAATAAATCTTTTTAACAAAATCTAATTGCTATTTTTAAAATCATGTTTTGTTTTACATTTGTATCAGACCATAATACAGATTCTTTTATGTTGTATTCTGTTCAGTTAGAGAACATGTCCAGTTATCTGAATAGCTCTTTGAAACTGTCAGATATTGTACGTGGTCTCTCCTGTCAACAATCGTATTGCAACTTATTATCATTATACAAACTCATCATCATCATTCCTTTTATAATATCCATCCACATCATGTTTAGTTTAATACAGTCTGACGCTAATGACCCACAAGGGTTGATGCGTCGTTAAGCACCAAACAACATGAGAACGTCATAAAATGTGGCTGACGTTATTGCAGCATATCTTAAGATAAAACGTTAATTAATTAAGCGGTGGCAGAAGTAACATTAGTGTTAGGTACAGGAAGATAAATCTGTCTTTTGGATCACTGTTTGGCATCACTCAGTAGAGCCTTGTGAAAGCGACCATTGTGACAAATGGTTCCTATCTCACAGTCATGTCAGATTCTTATATTAATTCATCTTGTTAGCCTCAAACACCATACCTTTGTCCTCCTGAAACAAAAGTTCAGCCATATTTGCCTACCTATTTGTCAACAAGCGTTAATCATTTTGACACATGCATATGGAATCATACATGTTTTGGCATGTTCACCACAGCTGTGTATACAATGAAAAAAGTGGATTGACTAACATTTGATTTAATGCTCGATTTCTATTCTCTGTATGCTTGGCTTTATTCTGTGTACTCATGCATCCTCTATAAGATAGTGAAGATACCTTTTCTTATTTTCCCAAACATTTGTCCATCTATAGGTATAACACCTTTGGGACTTCCTTGATCAACTTGAGGGTGTTGTGAAGTACTGTTACTGTCGGAGAGCTCCAAATGGGCCACTTGTGGACATGAAAGAAGGCAAAATGCCCAATACCATGAGCAATTACCCCTGGAACAAAATCACCATACTCAATGAGAATGGGCCACACCATTCCCTAGTGGTTGAGCCTTAGATTCTAGAGGTAAGGGATTCGATAGTTATGTGCAACGTATACCTGACGATTCATCAATTTTCACTGCTGTAGCCAAAGCAGTTTATCTAGCTTTAGATTTCATTAGCACTTGTGATGCTAACAATAATTTTATTCTATTTTCTGACTCGCTTTCTGTATTAAAAGCAATAAACCATACCAGTTCAAAGAATTCACAGATTCAGAAACTTTTAGAAAAATGTCATGAGCTTTTAGCTAATAAAGAAATTGTTCTCTGTTGGAATCCTAGTCATATAGGTATCCAAAGGGAACGAGATGGTAGATAAGCAAGCAAAAACATAGCTTTCATTAGAACCAACTTCTTTTAAGATTCCATTTTCCAATTTTAAGCCATCAATCAATAAGTATATCTTGGATCAATGGCAAACTTCATGGAATAACAGCATTGAAATAAACTGCTTGAGATAAAACCAAATATTGGTGAACATCAATCAGTTGTTCGAAACATTAGAAATGAAAAAAGTTAATAAGCAATGCTTATTAGATACCCCCCGCACAGTAAGAGTCATTGAAAAAACTTGGCAAGTTATAGTTCAAACCAGCAGACCTTAGTTTTGAAAAGAAGATTTCAGTAGAATCTGTGCAGACAATAATTATAAACTCCTTCATGCATATGTTCAATGTGTCTATATTGTATAGGTAAAGTATCAAATTGCTCCATTAAAAGCTGTGGTAGGAGTTTATCGGCCAATGAAAGCACCATCTATGCTTATACAAAAGCCTTATTAGGGAAAAATTGTCTAAGTTCTCACAGCTGTCATTTTGTCAAAAATTATTTTTTCTGAACCAAACTCCTTCATGCATATGTTCAATGTGTCCACATTGTATAGGCAAAGTATCAAATTGTTCCATCAAAAACTGTAGTAGGAGTTGATCGGCCCATGAAGGCACTATGCATATACAAAAGCCGTATTAGGGAAAAATTGTCGAAGTTCTCACTGCTGTCATTTTGTCCCAAATTATTTTTTCTGAGCCAAACTCCTTCATGCATATGTTCAATGTGTCTACATTGTATAGGAAAAGTACCGAATTGTTCAATCAAAAGCTGTGGTAGGAGTTGATCGGCGCCTGTATGGCCTATAATAGCATAAGCATAAAACCCTATATAAAAAGCCATTTAGAACTACAAAGGGAAGTAACTCTAATAGAATTGGCCCTTAGCCCTTACTTTTTTGTCTAAAGTATTTATCTTGCATATATAAACATGTTTGCAAGATTTGATGAAAATCCAGCTATGAATCTTCAAGATAATAAGGAAACAAAACGTTACCGGCGCACGCACGGACGGACAACGTGAAAACAGTATACCCCCTACAAACAAAGTTTGCGGGGGGTATAAAGAAGTAGTTTTGGCTAGACTCCGTTTAGGTCATACAAGAGTCACACTTTCATACTTACTACTAGGTGAAGAGCAGCCCCAATGTGTTGGTTGTGATGCACCATTCACTGTACGACATTTCCCTTTTGGAGTGTGGCGATTTTGCACAAGTGAGAAATAATTGCTTCCATGTCGATAACATGAAACAATTATTTCAAGATATACATATTGTTGTATTCTGTTCAGTTAGTGAACCTGTACAGTTGTCTGAATAGCTCTTTGAAACTGTCAGATATTGTACGTGGTCTCTCCTGTCAACAATCGTATTGCAACTCGATATCATTATACAAACTCATCATCATCATTCCTTTTATTTTAACTTACAAATTTTTACTCTTTCCATCCACATCATGATTAATTTAATACCGTTTGACGCTATTGACCCACAAGGGTTGATGCGTCGTTTAGCTTCAAACAAACAAACAAACATTGTTGGAAGTCTCATGCCATGGCTCAATTATATTTGATATTTACAGCATCATTATCAGGTTAGACACAAACGAAGCCCTGAGGCCACAGATGACTACCGGCTTGACCTTCTCGCATTACATACAAGCTGTGTTACGAGATAACCTGTCTTTAGAAGTGATATGATATTGCTGAAAAATGACTTATCCAGTTTTGCATCTAACCTACATTCCGTAGCCACTTACTTTCCTTCTACAAGATGTAGGTCTCGTAACTTTACAGCTGTAGCTCTTTTTCTCTCACTTTCAACAGAAGCGATCTTGTGTTTGACTAACATGCAGGTATCACAAATTGAAAATCTTGAAGCATAGAATATTAAAACTATTCAGAATTTTGTGAAGAATGATGGTACTGTAAGAATAATAAGTTTAAGATAACCTTCCTAAAAACTGTCATTATCAAAACCATTTCAACGCTTTGGTTTTTAAGAATTGCAAACCGTGAAGACCCAAATGATAGTGCTTTTTTACTCTACACTGGTTGAAAAGAAGTCTGTCTACTCAGAGGCACATGACCGTTGTACACGGGGGTTGTAAAACGCTCTTCTGAATACACAGCTGAATGGCTTATAGAAAAGTCAAAGGAAACATAGAGGACTACTTAAGAAAACATTTCTAACTTTCACTTATCTCATTATTAGTCTATGAAAACTAAAAATTCATATTGACTTTTGATAGCCAGCATTATTTTATTAGATATCGATAGTCATATCACTATAGCTTCAATCTAAAAGGCATTATATAAAATATGAATATTGAAATACGGATTAAATCAGTTGCTTAGAAGTCAATACAAACTATAGATTGTAACAGCAATGAATTTCTACTTTCCTATTATAAGCCAATGAGCTCAACTGCAATTAAAAAGTTTGAATATCTTAGTAATACCTTTGAGATATATTTCTCAACTACACATCTTTTCTCGACGGTTCTGAAATAATCACAATGGGTTGGTTGAGACGCACCATTAACTGTACGTCACTTCCTTTTGGAATGTGGCGACTTTTCACAAGTTAGAAATAATTTCTTCCATGTTGATAACATGAAACAGTTATTTCAAATATACATTTTGATAGTATTATCACATTTTTAAAAGATATAAAACTATTTAACACAATCCAATCGCAGTTTTTTTAAAATTGTGTTTTATTTTATACCTATAATGCCCTATAGATTGCATCATTATGATCGTTGATCGCTATATTCTGTTCAAAGAACATGTACAGTCCTCTGGGATAGCTCTTTGAAACTGAAGAAAGTGTACACGATCTTTCCTGTCAGCAATCGTACTGTAAATTTGTGTCATTTATCATCCATTTTATCTATTACAAATTTTTAATTTTTCATTCAAATCATGTTTAGTTTGATAT